>BQNB010035277.1:0-50979 GCA_026074375.1 Tanacetum coccineum | reverse complement strand
CCGAAGTGCTGGCCGGCCTGCTGTCGAATCACTAGGAGGAGGAACTGGTGAACGGGTTAGTAGAAGTTGAAGGGGTAGAAGACCTAGAGAAGGTAATGATGAGTGTGTTGATGAATTGAATGGTCAAGGAAATGACCAGGGTTTGGGAGCTAATGGGGGTGTAAAGGGAGTCAATGGGAATGTAGAGGGAGCCAATGGGGGTGCACCCGACTTCTCAACGATCATTGCCCAGCAATTGCAGAACCTCTTACCCGCCATGTTGGCTCAGGTTAGTAACCGAGGGAATGTTGAAAATCAAAATGGTAATGTAGTTAATGATAACGTTCAGGAGAACGTTGGGAATGTGATAGTGAATAGCAACCGGGTAAGTTGTTCATATAAGGAGTTTTTAGCTTGTAACCCTAAGGAATATGATGGTAAGGGAGGTGATGTAGTTCTTACTCGTTGGATTGAGAAAATGGAGTCTGTGCATGATATGAGTGGTTGTAGTATTGACCAAAAAGTAAAATACACTGCTAATTCATTTATGGGTAAGGCTTTAACGTGGTGTAACTCTTAGATCTGCACGCTAAGCCGGGAAATTGCTATTAGTATGTCATGTAATGACTTTAAGTTTATGATGATACAAGATTTTTGTCCTAGTCATGAAATGCAAAAGTTGGAAACTGAGTTATGGAATCACGCCATGGTCGGGGCTGGCCATGCTGCGTATACTGATAGGTTTCATGAGTTGGCTAGGTTAGTTCCACATTTGGTGATTCCAGAGAGTAGAATGATTAAGAGGTAAGTGTATGGCCTTGCTCTACAAATCCGTGTGATGGTGGCAGCAACGGAGCCAAAGACTTTACAAAAGGCAGTGCAGATTTTTAGTGCACTGACTGATGAGGCTGTGAGAAATGGATCAATTAAGAAGGTTGAGAAAAGAGGAAATGTAGGGGAACCTAGCAAGGATAAGAATGGCAGGAATGATAATAAGAGGACTAGGACTGGGAATGCTTTTACTACTACTGTAAACCCTATATAAAGAGAGAATATGGGTACTTCGCCTAAGTGTACCACCTAAAACTCCTACCATACACCCGGAGGGCCTTATCGTACATGCTTCAATTGTAACCGCCCGAGTTATTTGGCAAAGGATTGTAGAGGTGTGCCAAGGAATGTGAATCCTGTCAATGCTAGAAACCCAACTGTTAGAGTATATTATGAGTGTGGTAGTACCAACCATGTCAGGTCAGCTTGTCCTAGAATGAATAAGGCACAACGACTGGAAGAAAATCTTCCAAATCAAGTTGCTGCTAATAACGGGGGTCAGGGTCGTGGGAACCAAGGGAACCAGGCTAGGGGTAGGGCATTCATGTTGGGAGCAGAGGAAGCTCGCTAGGATTCGAACATTGTGATAGGTACGTTTACTTTGAATAATCATTTTGCCACTACCTTATTTGACGCTGGTTCCGATTATAGTTTTGTTTCCACTACTTTCATACCTCAGTTAGGCTTAGAGACCAGCGACTTAGGTTTCAGATATGAGATTGAGATAGCTAGCGGGAAGCTAGTAGAGATTGATAAGGTTACTAGGGGTTGCAAACTAGAAATCGAGGGTTATGTCTTTGACATCGATTTGATACCTTTTGGGCATGGGAGTTTTGATGTGATTATAGGTATGGATTGATTGCCTAATTATAACGCAGAAATAATTTACCATGAGAAGGTAGTGAGGATACCACTACCGGATGACAAGGTGATTAGAGTATTAGGAGAGAGACCGGGAGAGAAAGAGAGATTTTTTACTCTTGATGGAGGTCGCTGAGGTAGTGAGAGATGCAGAGAGATTGTTGTGGTTAGAGATTTTCTTGAGGTATTCCGGATGATTATTGGATTACCGCTATTGGGGAATAATTAAGGTTCCGGATTGAGTTAATCCCTAGAGCAATGCCGGTAGCAAAGTCTCCCTATCGTTTGGCACCTTCTGAATTGGAGGAGTTGTCAGGACAACTCAAGGAACTCCAAGATAAAGGTTTCATTCGACCAAGTTCGTCGCCTTGGGGAGAGCCAGTATTGTTCGTTAAGAAAAAGGATGGTTCTTTTAGAATGTGTATTGACTATAGAATGTGTATTGACTATAGAGAATTGAACAAGTTGACTGTTAAGAATCGTTATCCACTTCTTAGGATTGATGACCTATTTGGTCAACTGCAAGGGTCGTAGTTTTTCTCAAAGATAGGTCTTAGGTCTGGATACCATCAGCTGAGAGTGCATGAGGATGACATTCCAAATACTGCGTTTAGAACTCGTTATGGATATTTTGAGTTCACAATATTGCCCTTTGGTCAGACTAACACACCAGCAGTATTCATGGATTTGATGAATAGAGTTTGTAGGCCTTATCTTGATAAGTTTGTGATAGTGTTTATAGATGATATCTTAATCTACTCTAAGACTCGAGAGGAGCATGTAGAACACTTAAGGTTAGTCTTGGGACTGCTCAAAAAGGAGAAACTGTATGTTAAGTTTTCTAAGTGTGAATTCTGGCTAAGAGAAGTGCAGTTTCTTGGGTATGTGATAAATGGTAATGAGATTCATGTAGACCCTATTAATATTGAAGCTATTAAGAATTGGAAAGCCCCTAGAACTCCGACTAAGGTTCGTTCGTTCTTAGGATTGGCTGGATATTACCATGGGTTCATTGAGAACTTTTCTAAGATATCTAAGTCTCTTACTATCTTGACTCCGAAATGTAAGACTTTCAATTGGGGGTGAGGAACATGAATTGGCATTTCAAACCATGAAGGATAAGTTGTGTAATGCGCCTGTTCTAGCTCTCCCTGATAGACCAGAAGATTTTGTGGTATATTGTGATGCGTCCAGAATAGGACTAGGCTGTGTGTTAATGCAAAGAGGTAAAATAATAGCCTATGCGTCTAGGCAGTTGAAAATTCATAAGAAGAATTATACTACACATGATTTGGAGTTGGGTGTGGTCGTGTTTGCACTTAAGATCTAGAGACATTATCTGTATGGGACAAAGAGTGTCATTTATATGGATCATAGGAGTCTTCCGCATATCTTTAGTCAGAAAGAGTTGAATATGGGACAGCGTCGCTGGATAGAGTTGTTTAGTGATTATGACTGTGAAATTCGCTACCATCCTGGTAAGGTGAATGTGGTGGCTGATGCCCTAAGTAGAAAAGAAAAAGTAAAGCCTAAAAGAGTTAGAGCTATGAATATGACCCTTCAGTAAAGTATTAAGGATAGGATATTGACGGCTCAGAAGGAGGATGTAGATGAGTTTACAGGATTGCAGAAAGGTTTGGATGAAATGATAGAATAGAAAAGCGATGAAACCTTGTACTACCTGGATCGAATATGGGTACCTTTGAAGGGTGATGTAAGAACCCTGATAATGGATGAAGCCTATAAGTCAAAGTACTTTGTACACCCAGGAGCTGATAAGATGTATTATGATTTGAGAGATAGGTATTGGTGGCCTGGAATGAAAAAGGATATAGCTGAGTATGTTAGTAAGTGTTTGACTTGTTTGAAGGTTAAGGCTGAGCATCAAAGGCCATCTGGCTTGCTCTAGCAACCTGAGATTCCCGTATGGAAATGGGAAGGAATAGCTATAGATTTTGTGACTAAGTTGCCTAGGACTAGTAGTGGGCATGACACAATCTGGGTCATTGTGGACCGATTGACTAAGTCTGCTCATTTTCTACCTATGCGTGAGGATTATAAGATGGAAAGGTTGGCTAGATTGTATTTGAATGAGATAGTTACTAGACATGGTGTGCCGATCTCGATTATATCGGATCGTGATAGTCGTTTCACATCAAGTTTTTGGCAGTCAATACAAGAGGCATTAGGGGCTCATTTAGACATGAGTACGACTTATCACCCTCTGACCGATGGTCAGAGTGAGCATACTATTCAGAATTTGGAAGACATTCTTAGAGCGTGCGTCCTAGACTTTGGGGGAAGTTGGGATGTTCATCTTCTATTGGTTAAGTTTTCGTATAACAATTGTTATCATTCTAGTGTGAGGTGTGCTCCGTTTGAGGCATTGTATGGTAGAAAGTGTTGTTCACCAATTATATGGGATAAGGTGGGAGAAGGTCGGTTGATATGACCTGAGTTAGTGCAAGAGACTACTGAGAAGATCTCGCAGATTAAGGATAGACTTAAGGCTGCGCGTGATCGTCAGAAAAGTTATGCTAATAAGAGGAGGAAGCCTCTAAAGTTTAGTGTAGGTGACTATGTCTTGCTCAAAGTGTCGCCTTGGAAAGGTGTGATACGCTTTAGGAAGAAAGGGAAGTTAGCACCTAGGTTTGTTGGACCATTTGAGATTGTTAAGAAAGTAGGCCATGTGGCCTATCGGTTAGATTTTCCTGAGGAGTTGAATGGTGTTCATGACACGTTCCACGTGTCGAACCTTAAGAAGTGTTTGGCTGATCCAACACTGCAAGTGCCTTTGGATGAGATTCGAGTTGATGCTAAGTTGAATTTTGTAGAAGAGCCTGTGAAAATTTTGGAAAGAGAGTTTAAGAAGTTGAAGCATAGTAGGATTGCCATCGTCAAGGTTCGGTGGAATTCGAAACGTGTTCCTGAATTCACGTTTATCAGATGAAATTGAAGTATCCATTTTTGTTTGGTGATGTTAGTGGTTGAATTTCAGGGACAAAATTCTTTTAAGAGGGGTAGAATGTAACCTTTGCCCTTTTTGTGTTCTGAATATTTCATTTATAGTCCTTTGACTATTTGACATTTGTTAATTTATTCAGACTTGGTACCATGTTGACGGTGATAATTTTTGTAAGAATTATGAAGAATTAAGGTTTATTGTGATTAATAATCCCTTTTGGAAAGTATTATTGTGTTAATTGTATTCTAGGTGGTTTGATCTGTAAATTTGTAAGAAATGCCGAAAAACGAGTCTGACAAGTCCGTTAATGTCCAAATGAGTTTTGAAAGGGTTAAAAGTGAAAATATGTCGTGTAAATACTCTGGGTTAATGGAAAAGTATTTTTAAGGTGAATAAAAATGCTAATTAACTTTGGGGTAAATTTTACGGTGAGTTTTACGAGTATTTAAGTAATCCTGACACGAAAAGAAAGGCCCGGGACTCCCTTAGATCTCATGGCCGGTCATAGCAAGAAAGAGAGACAAGGAGGCTTAATTTTAGCTCATTTGTCTAAAGTTGTACACGTATATGCCTTTCGCTAGAAACATTTTCTCATAATCCTTATCATTTTATTTTCAAAAAAACACACATACATAAGAGTGTGTGTGTGTGTGTGTGTGTGTGTGTGTGTTCATCCGCCACTACACCACCATAATCCACCATAAATTTTCCAACTTTGATCAAGAACGTGATATTCTGGGTTGATACGAGTGTTTGGGTGTTCGTTTAAACAACGTTTGGGTTCTTCGGTTCGTGTCAAAATATACATCTTTGAAGATTTTCTTGTAAATTTTTAATTTTAAATTTCGTTTGTCCTTTTGGGTTTATTTTGATGCATAGATGTTAGTTGTACAAGTTGATCGTTGTGAAAATCAATTTTTGGAAACGAAATAGATGAAAAAGGGCATGTTTCGTTCGTGTAGAATAAAAAAGAAAAGAGGGTTTTTATAGTTTTGATATCGTGGTCATGATGGTTGAATAGTATATGATGCTAAAATGCTTATTTTTTTATAGTAGCTTGTATAGCTTATTCGGGCTTATTTTTAAGCTATTTCTTGGCTTATTTTGGGCTTATATGCCACGAACCACTTCCTAAAATCACTAGAAAAGTGATTTTGATTATTTTTGTGTTATGGCGTATGTTGTGGACTATTTTTGAGGCTTATGGTAGTAACCAAATGCGATACGTAGCTTATTAGCTTATTTTCAAGCTCAATATACGTATTTTTGAGCTATTGGACTCACGACCCAATAAGTCTATTTAAGCCATGGCTTAATGGGAGGGCTTATTGTGATCCGGGTTTTTTTAACTTATAAGTATATGCTTATATATATAAATGGACCTTGAATTTTAGACTTGGATCGTATTTTGGACTTATAAATGTCTTAATGAACCCTTGTTGGGTCTTAAAGCCCAATAAGCGATATTTAGTCGTTGTGAGAGTTTTGTCGGACTTTTGAAAGTGGAAATGTATTTACGACGTGATATTGAATGGTATTTTGGGAAAAACGTTTTAGTAAACGTTAAAGATTAAGAATTTGGAATTTTGTCGAAAAGTGTTGAATTTATGAAAAGTGTTGAAAATAAGGTATGAACCCTTGGAAAACGTTGTTTGAGCGTACGGGTCATGTCGAAATTTCGTAAAAAGTTTATACTTAGAAATTTTCCTAAAAACATGATTTTTGATTTTTAAATAATAAAATATTATTTAATTATTTTATTTATTTAATAAATTCACTAAAAGACGAAAAATACAATTTTTCTCGAAACTTCTCTAATGTGTTTATTATGAGTAAACGTTTCACTTTTAACCGTATTATGATTATTTAAAAGTGACTAAGGTTTACCGAATAGACTTGTCGAAATATATTTATAATTATTAATTATAAATATTTATTTATATTACTTATCTATTTTCTCTAAATAGTTTAAGTATGTATTATCGGAGAATGAGATTGATATGATTGTGGAAATAGGTCGTCAACCATCACACCACTAAATTATTTTGGGTAATTGTACAACGCGTCTAAACTTTATGCATCAAACGTGAAGATTGTTTTGGAATTGGATGATTAAATTGAGACATTAACTGGACTAGGTCGTGTGCGGGCGTCGTTGTATTTGCTTGTGTGATTGAGGTTTGGTTGCTAAAGACTTGCTTAAGGTGAGTTCTCGTAGCCCCACTTTTTACTGTTTTCCCGTTGGGGGAAAATGATATCCAAATGTGTTTTGAAATGTTTTGAATTGATCTGTGCGAAATGTGGTTTTATTTTTAGGACAAGCTATGTGCTTATGACTGCTATGTGAATATTATGCATGATTGTTAGATCATATTATGGGTTATGTCTACCCAGTGTTGTAAGATTATTGGGATCGGATGGGTACGCTTACCCAGTATTTGTGTGATTATGGGAGCGGATGGGTACGCCTACCCAAGTTTGTGTGAGGTCTTGCCCTAATATTAGTGCTCCAACTGGTAGGCCATTTAGGTGCGTAAGTACATATGAAGATTGACTAGCGGGGATCATGTCTTGGAATGTTTCATATATTCACTGTCATATAGCACTATTGTTCCACCTGTTGAAATATTGGCACAGCTTTTGGGTTTAGGGTCAAACCTACGAGCTCACCAACATTATTGCTAATGTTTTCGAGTATCATTTTCAGGTGAAGTGAAAGAGGAATAGTTTGGTGATTGTGTTTGCAGACTTAGAAGTATCTCGAGTAGAATTCCGTGTGAAGTCTTGCTTACTTGTTGTTTTGATTTTAGTATTTGGATGTTTTGGATTAAGTTTGGATTATGGTCCCCTGTGTGGGGAGTTGAATAATTGTAAGAGATTGTTGATTTTAGTTGCGATTTGGGACATCACTCGAGTTTGTTCGAGGTTGATGGTCTTCATAGCACTTGGAGTTTATGCAATGTAGTTTTCTCTATTTTGTATCTTGTGTTATGATTGATCATTATGTTGCATTCCCGAGTTTCCGCCATTGTCGGGTTGTGATGGTTGACAACATATTTCCACAATCATATCAATCTCATTCCCCGATAATACATACTTATACTATTTAGAGAAAATAAATAAGTAATATAAATAAATATTTATAATTAATAATTATAAATATATTTCGACAAGTCTATTCGGTAAACCTTAGTCACTTCAAAATAATCATAATACGGTTAAAAATGAAACGTTTACTCATAATAAACACATTAGAGAAGTTTCGAGAAAAATTATATTTTTCGACTTTTAGTGAATTTATTAAATAAATAAAATAATTAAATAATATATTATTATTTAAAAATCAAAAATCATGTTTTTAGGAAAATTTCTAAGTATAAACTTTTTACGAAATTTCGACATGACCCGTACGCTCAAACAACGTTTTATAAGGTTTCAAAACTTTATTTTCAACACTTTCTATAAATTCGACAAAATTCCAAATTCTCAATATTTAACGTTTACTAAAACGTTTTTCCCAAAATACCGTTCAATATCACGTCGTAAATACATTTTCACTTTTAAAAATCCGACAAAACTCTCACAACGACTAAATATTGCTTATTGGACTTTAAGGCCCAACATGGGTCCATTAAGACATTTATAAGTCCAAAATACGATCCAAGTCTAAAATCAAGGTCCATTTACATATATAAGCATATATTTATAAGTAAAAATAATCCGTACCACAATAAGCCCTCCCATTAAGCCGCGACTTAAATAGACTTATTGGGCCGTGAGTCCAATAGCTCAAAAATACGTATATTAAGCTTGAAAATAAGCTAATAAGCTACGTATCGTATTTGGTTACTACTATAAGCCTCAAAAATAGTCCACAAAGTACGCCATAACACAAAAATAATCAAAATCACTTTCCTAGTGATTTTGGGAAGTGTTCGTGGCATATAAGCCCAAAATAAGCCAAAAAATAGCTTAAATAAGCCCGAATAAGCTATAGAAGCTACCATAAAAAAATAAGCATTCTAGCATAGGATATTATTCAACCATCACGACCACGACATCAAAACTACAAAAAACCCTCTTTTCCTTTTTATTCTACACGAACCAAACATACCCTTTTTCTTTCGTTTCGTTTCCAAAAATCGATTTTCACAACGATCAACTTGTACAACTAACATCTATGCATCAAAATAAACCCAAAAGGACAAACGAAATTTAAATTTGAAACTTACAAGAAAATCTTCAAAAATGTATATTTTGACACGAACCGGACAACCCAAACATTGTTTAAACGAACACCCAAACACTCGTATCAACCCGGAATAATCACGTCTTGATCAAATATTTATGTCTTCATGTTTTCTTGATCAAAGTTTAAAAATATAATATGTGTATGTGTGTGTTGCTCGGACGAACCAACAAAGAGAGAAGGGAGAGGATTTTTTTGTTGTGAAAATGAACTATGTGATATTCAAATGAGGATATGGATCTTTTTATGTGTACCATCCATGGACACACTTCCTAAAACTTTGCCTTGATGTCTCTTAAGAGACTAGAACCGGCTATGGGATCGAATGGGGTCTCGGGCCTTTCTTTTCGTGTCGAGATCACTTAAATACTGGTAAAACTCAACCGTAAAATTTACCCCAAAGTTAATTATCATTTTTTTTCACTTTAAAAATGGTTTTCCATTAACCTAGAGTATTCACACGACATATTTTCACTTTAAACCCTTTCAAAACTCATTTGGACATTAACGGACGTGTCAGACTCGTTTTTTGGCATTTCTCAAAATTTACGGGTCGAACCACCCGGAATACAAATAAGACAATAATACCTTCCAAAATGGATTATTAATCAAAATAAACCACAATTCATCACATATCTCATAAAAATCATCACTGTCAGCACGGTACAAAATCTGAATAAACTGACAAAAGTCAAATAGTCAAAGGACTATAAATGAAATATTCAGAACATAAAAAGGGCAAGGGTTACATTCTACACCCCTTAAAAGAATTTCGTCCCCAAAATTCAACTACTAGCATCACTAAACAAATGTGGGTACTTCAATTTCATTTGATCTTCACGTTCCCACGTGAATTCAGGGCCACATTTTGAATTCCACCAAACCTTGACGATGGCAATTCTACTACGCTTCAACTTCTTAAACTCTCTTTCCAAAATTTCCACAGGTTCTTCTACAAAATTCAATTTAGCATCAACTCGAATCTCATCCGAAGGCACTTGCAGTGTTGGATCAGCCAAACACTTCTTAAGGTTCGACACATGGAACGTGTTATAAACACTATTCAATTCCTCAGGAAAATCTAACTGATAGGCCACAGGGCCTACTTTCTCAACAATCTCAAACGGTCCAACAAACCTAGGTGCTAACTTCCCTTTCTTCCTAAAGCGTACAACACCTTTCCAAGGCGACACTTTGAGCAATACATAGTCACCTACACTGAACTCTAGAGGCTTCCTCCTCTTATCAGCATAACTTTTCTGGCGATCACGCGCAGCCTTAAGTCTATCCTTAATCTGCGAGATCTTCTCAGTAGTCTCTTGCACTAACTCAGGTCCTATCAACTGACCTTCTCCCACCTCAGCCCACATAATTGGCAAACGACACTTTTTACCATATAAAGCCTCAAACGGAGCTTCACTCTTGTATGATAACTATTGTTTATACGAAAAACTAACCAACGGAAGATGAACATCCAAACTTCCTCTGAAGTCCAAGACGCACACTCTAAGCATGTCTTCCAAAGTCTGAATAGTACACTCACTCTAACCATCGGTCTAAGGGTGATAAGCCGTACTCATGTGTAAACGAGTTCTTAATGCCTCTTGCATTGACTGCCAAAACCTTGATGTAAAACGACTATCACGATCCGATATGATCGAGATCGGCACACCATGTCTAGCAACTATCTCATTCAAATATAGTCAATCTATCCATTTTATAATCCTCACGCATAGGTAGAAAATGAGCATACTTAGTCAATCGATCCACAATGACCCAAATTATGTCATGCTATTGCAGTCGTCGTAAGGGACTTCTACAAGAAGTTTTACAACTTCCTAGGCAGTGTACCTAACCGTTGTAGTGTAGTATAGGCAAGACTCAGGGGTTGTTATCATTCTTTAGGGGAATAGGTTGGGAAGGCTTGATCACGGTCTAACAGAATTCTAAGGGTTGAGAGAAGATTATTTTTGTATTTTTATGTTTTATGAAAGCAAGTAAAATCATATATTTGAGAGGTGGTTTTGGTTTTAGCTATTAAACTAAATAATTATCTAACTATTGGTGATAACAATATAATAAAAGATTGTGTTTATTTAATCATGTATTACTCCCTAGATTGCTTCTCCTAGTGTTGTTGCTTTGTCACACTTGTGATGATCTATGTAATTATTTCCTAAGTCATGAACAAATTACACGAACCCGTCGTCTATTTAATATTCTGTTAAGGCAACGCACAAGTAAGGTAGTATAAAGACTATTACAAGGCCCCTAAGAGTATATTAAATGCATTTGAAATATATTAAGAGTGGATCAACCATATAAGGGGCAAGGTAGTATGAAAACTGTTACCCGATGGTATCCTTTCTACACAATCATGTTTTCCTAGACATATCAACAGCGATACAAACAAAAGCTGGTTTTTTAAGACCTAACATGCATATTCATCACAAAAAGCATAACCAACTAAGATATACATCCATAGGTTTCATTCAATCGTAAATAATCACAATTGAGGTTTAGCAAAGCAATGTTTATAAGTAAGCAAGAAAAATATTGGATCAAACCTTCACATAGTATTTTTGAATGGTTTATGATAGGCTTACTTGGATTTTAATGATTTGTAGAGAGGACAAAGGGTTTTGAGCCCGATTTTTGGCCCTGATTATGATGCTAATCGAACTAGGGTTCGTCTATTTCTTTTACTTTTGTGAATATCTTATAAACTAATTACGGATTTGTAGTTTTGGTTTATCGTGGCGACGTCGTCGGAAGTTAGTGTTAATTTATAAGCGTGAAGCCTTTTTGATTTGTATTTGTCACTAGATCTTGGCTGGGTAGTACAATTTTGGTTAACGTCGGTGTATCTTGTGTAGCAGGCGGGAGTGGGTGGGTATGAAGTACTAGGGGATGAGGGGTAGACGGAGAATGCTCGCTGTGGAGAAATTCTTGAGAGATGTTGGTGTAGGTCGGTAGTCTTGTCCGTTTCTTCTATTAAGAAACCCAAGTCACGTGTATTTCCTCCAAATGCTAAATACCTGAAAAGGAACGATTAAGTACCTATTTTGGGCATAAATGCACGATTTAGGGGGTTAAACGACCCCGAAAAAGTGTATAAAATGACACCTTATCAAATACCCCTACACTTGGGATTTGCTTGTCCTCAAGCAAATGGGCTTTTCTACCTAGACAATAACAATATGAGGGTCATTTTACCTACTCTTTATAAAAGTATTTAAACACAACTTCTTGACATAGTAATTAAAAGGCACGGAAAAGTTTAATTACTTGCACCTCACAAAAGTGTTTGGGATTCTCTCTTTCACTCGGGTGTATAATAAATTATAACATAGGGGGCAACGGAAAATCAACACTTATTACCTGTCATAGCATATAAATTACTATAGGCTTGGTAAAAGATCAAACCTCCACCGCTAGGCGCAAACATTATTCATTACTATCCAAGATGTCTTTTTAAAGGGTTGTGAGGTGTAGGTGTAAGATAACATGTAATGGAAACGGAAATGGATGGGATATATTTGGGTGGCTTTGGGTAAATTTGGAGTGAAAATGTTAGCTAATTATTTACAAGAATACATGCTTGTTTGGTTACTAAGCCAAGACTCAGACGAAGATATACAAGCTCTACACAACTCTGCATCAATCTCTTTCTTTTCTGTGTTTTGTTTTGATAACATAATACATCATAACATGGTTTTAACAGTACCCCTACACTTAAGCTTTTACATGCTGATATATACATCTAACTATTGACCCGATTTGTGGTGGATACAAAATAAACATGGAGATCATCTAACAACATATTGGGAGTATTGACTTAATTTCTTCCCATTCTTCGCGCATATAAATTAAATAACCTATGAATCCCAATCGTCCCAAAACTTTATTTACAAGGATAAGGACTTAGCAACCGTGTACTCAAATAATTAACTTGGGTTAAAACAATAATGTACTAAAAATGAGTACATACAAGGCGGGCTAAGGCTATTTGGGTGTAATGATTGGTTTAAGGGTGAACAATGCTCTTCATTAATAATCTGGAATCCACCAGAAAATTATGAGAACCGTGAAAAATGATAGGCTCGGAGGGTTATACTAGGGGTATCCTGCACTAAAGATGAGTGCATGGCAAGGGTGTGGGATAGTTATATGATCAGTGTGACCATCATAACAATTACAGGTTTAAAACATGGGTTAATCCTAATGCCTCTTATCAAGCAAATCCTAATACTTACTATGCGGTCTTGGGATGCATCACAAAAACAAGTTCTAGAATTTAATATACTACTGTAAACTCTCATAATTAAGTAACCATATACCAAGTTCCAGAAAATGGCGACAAACCAGTATACACACAGTAGACAGAATGACACACATTGATTGCTCATCCTTAACTCGAAACAGATAAAGGCGTTAACATCTAAAGGCGAACCTCGCATTTTAGGGGGTGGAATTTGAGGGTTTTTGTGCTAGTAATATAAATTCCTATCCATTAGACGCTCTTAATACTTGGTTTTCGTCGGTATGTGTCATAAAAATTTTTAAATTTTGGTCAAAATTACCTCTTATGCTATGTTTCGATATATTACCCATCATTTTAAGGATAAAGCAAATGGCAAATGAAAGAATAGTTTCTAAGGCTTATTTCCCATCCCTTACACTTAGTTGAAACATTGACCTAAGTTCTATAAAGCGTACCATTAAAAACGATAAAGGAAACAAAAAACAAAGGAAAGAAATTTGTACTTCCTGGTTTGCTCAATAATAGAGAAGAAACATGCGATAACTGGTTAAATCGTCATCCAAGAATCATCCAATGAAACTTTCTAAGACTTTTCAAGCTTCTTCTCATCAAATATAAGCTGTAATCAAAGACAAAGACAACTACACCAAGCGTAAAATGTGCGATTCACAAATATACAAAATGAATTTAGGGTTCAACTCGATAAAGCAGTAAAGATAGGATGAGAGAATTGTCAAACTTTTTAGTTTTGCAGGTTTATAACAAAAGATTACATATTTTAAATGTTATGCAAGTTTTATTTTCAAAAATAATTAAAAACTATAAGTTTTACGGACTCGGCGTTTGACGCCGTCAAGAAAATCCTGACCCCATCACAGGTGTCGTGGTGACGATGTTGTGGTGACGGCATCACGTGTAAATCGTGACGTCGTCTCAACGTTCTGTGAAAACGAAATTTTTGTTTTTGATGAAAAATCATGTACTTGATTCCTAAGTTAATACTGTACAAGTGGCTCATAAACGTGGATATTGACAATTACTCATATGACTCGAAACTGACGCGAATTAATCTAAACAATTCATTTAACATGCTTAAACTTGGTTCTAAAAACCAGATAAATTCCCCTACACTTAATGTTGCAAAATACTTTGATTGAAAATTAAGACGAGGTTAAAAATAAATAAAAGCATGATTACAAGATAGTTTCAACATATTATAACAAATAGTAAAGATTAAAGATAAAGACACTCCTAATTGCAGGAAAAGTAAATATTGGGTTGCCTCCAAGAACGCTTTTCTTTATTTACGGGTCTTGTAGCTAGACTCGAAGTCACATGTCCTTACGTGACTTCGTGAATGCTCATGTGCCCATGAATGAGCCATTCCTTCATACTTTCATTCTCTTGGTATTCGGGACCTAGGTTAAAGTAGTTTTTATACATAAATTTATTTTTTTCATGAGGGTGCCTAAGTCCGTTCATCAAATCATTTTGGCTAAGTTCCAATAGTGGTGGGACCTTACTCCAATTAAAGTTCTTGAGCCTAGATATTGTACGTGGCATCCTATATGTGTATGTGTTGAAGATTTTAGTGAATGAGACTAATCCTTTAGCGACGTCATATTTGAGCTTAGTGATTTTTCTAAAGGGTCTGCCCATCAAGACTTCAGCCATGTCGCTCATGTTTATTCCTCTCCTATTGTATTCTAAACACGGACCTTATCCGTGATGTAGGTGAAACTCCCGACAAACACGTAAACACCCTTAACGATGGCAACTAGGTTCTTTTCCGTCCCTTCCATCATTATTGTATTATAGGCTTTACGCGAGATGATATTCATTGGTAGAAATGGGTCGATATAGGTAGTAAACTTCCTAAAGCCTATCATGCATTCGAATGCTAAGTCATCCCCGTCAAAACTATTAATTATTCGCTTTTTTTTTCCCTTTTTTTAGGGGCGTTTTTTTTTTTTTTTTTATTAGGGTGTTCTCGCGTTTCATACTTAATTAGCTCATTAAGAAACTTCCTCATGTATGAGTCATTGTCTGAATGAGGAAAAGGAGAAACAAGGGGTGTATCTACCGCTTCATCATCGGAATCGAGGTTATTCATATTGGTCTCATTAGGTTGATTGGCGAAGTTGTTAAGAAATTGCTCAATACTCTCTAGGCGAGAGTCAACGAAGGCCGAAATCACATGTAACTCATGGAGCTCTTGGTTAATTCGTGCACGCAGCGCAACTGGTAGGATAAGACAATTATTGGTAGGTGGTGGATTCACGTTCTTCATGATGAAGAATGGAATAGACAAATCATTACAATTACCAGCCTTAAGAGTATGAAGTGGTATGACTACGGTTACTTAGACGAGATTGAAGTTCGTGAGAGGATCAACAACTATACATATTTAAAGAAGGTGATTTCCTATAACTTCGCCTACAAGACATCAAGGACATGTTACTGTTGCAGTTGTCATAAGGGACTTCTACAAGAATTTTTACAACTCCCTAGGCAGTGTACCTAACCGTTGTAGTGTAGTATAGGCAAGACTCGGGGTTGTTATCGTTTTCTAGGGGAATAGGTTGGGAAGGTTTTGATCACAGTCTAACAGAATTCTAAGGGTTGAGAGAAAATTCTTTTTGTGTTTTTATATTTTATGAAAGCAAGTAAATCATATATTTGAGAGATTGATTGGTTCTAGCTACAAAACTAAATATAAACTAAGCTACTGGTGATAACAATATAATAAAAGATTGTGTTTATTTAATCATGTATTACTCCCTAGATTGCTTCTCCTAGTGTTGTTGCTTTGTCACACTTGTGATGATCTATGTAATTATTTTCTAAGTCATGAACGAATTACACGAACCCGCCGTCTATTTAATATTCCGTTAAGGCAACGCACAAGTAAGGTAGTATGAAGACTATTACAAGGCCTCTAAGAGTATATTAAATGTAATTAAAATACATAAAGAGTGGGTCAACCATATAAGGGGCAAGGTAGTATGAAGACTGTTACCCGATGGTATCCTTTCTACACAATCATGTTTTCCTAGACATGTCAACAGCGATACAGACAAAAGCTGGTTTTCTAAGACCTAACATGCATATTCATCACAAGAAGCAACATCACTAAGATCTACATCCTAGGTTTCATACAATCATAAATAAACACAATAGAAGGTTTAGCCAAGCATGTTAAAGATAAAGTAAGAACAGATGAGAATCACAAAACAAGATATATTGAATGATTAAGATAGTCTTACTTGATTAAAATATGAATTGAAGGAAGTAAAATAGGGTTTTGAGGCCCTAAAATCGTCCCTTACAACTGTTAAACGAACTAAGATTCGTCCCTTTCTTTTAATCTAAAGTTACACACTTAAAACCCTAAGACGGATTTGTATATATAGGAAAATCGTTGTGACGGCGTCACGTTTTAATAGTGACGCCGTCTTGAATAGAATATTCTAGATAATAGGTTGGGTCGTGCATTCTGACGCCTTCTGGAGATCTTGTGACGCCGTCTTGAGATGAGTTGTGACAGCGTCACGTGTAATCTGTGACGCCATCTCCAGCTTCTGAGTAGAAATTTTGAAGAGATGTTGGTGTAGGTTCGTAGTCTTGTCCGTTTCTTCTCTAAATGAGCCCAAGTCACGTGTATTTCCTCCAAATGCCTTCCAAATGTTGAATACCTGAAAAGGAATGATTAAGTACCTATTTTGGGCATAAATGCACGATTTAGGGGGTTAAACGACCCCAAAAAAGTATATAAAATGACACCTCATCAAATACCCCTACACTTGGGATTTGCTTGTCCTCAAGCAAATGGGCTTTTCTACCTAGACAATAACAATATGAGGGTCATTTTTACCTACTCTTTAAAAGTATTTTACAACATAACCTTCTAGACCTCGTAATTAAAAGCACAGAAAGTATATACTAGCACCTCACATAAGTGTTTGGGATTCTCTCTTTCACTCGGGTGTATAATAAATTATAACATAATGGGGGGAAATGGAAAATCAACACTCATTACCTGTCATAGCATATAAATTACCATAGGCTTGGTAAAGGATCAAACCTTCACCGCTAGGCGCAAGCATTATTCATTACTATCTAAGAGGTCTTTTTAAAGGGTTATGGGGTGTAGGTGTAAGATAACATATAATGGAAATGGAAACGGATAGGATTACAGTTTGTGGCTTTGGGTGAATTTGGAGTGGAAGGGTTAGCTAATTATTTACACGAATACACGTTGGTTTGGTTGCTAAGCCAAGACTCAGACGAAGATATACAAACTCTACACAACTCTACATCAATCTCTTTCTTTTTCTTTTCTATTTTTTTAATAACATAATACATCATAACATGGGGTTTATAACACGTACCCCTACACTTGAGCTTTTACATGCTCGATATTTACAATCTAACTAATGACCCGATTTGAGGTGGATCAAAATAACATGGAGATCATCTAACAAACGTATGGGGGTTTTTAACTTAAACTTTTCTGCCCTATTCTTCGTGAATAATATACCATGCAATCTAATCGTCCCAAAACAGTATTTACAAGGATAAGGACTTAGCAACCGTGTACTCAAATAATTAACTTGGGTTAAAACAATAATGTACTAAAAATGAGTACATACAAGGTGGGCTAAGGCGATTTGGGTGTAACGATTGGTTTAAGGGTGACAATGCTCTTCATTAATAGTCTGGCTTAACCAGAAAATTACGAGAACCGTGAAAAAGGATAGGCTCGAAGGGTTGTACTAGGGGTATCCTGCACTAAAGATGAGTGCATGAAATGGTGTATGATAGTTATAGTTCGGTGTGACCTATCATACAATTACCAGGTTTAAAACATGGGTTGAATCCCTAGTGCCTCTTATGTCGTCAAGCTAATCCTATACTTACTATGCAGTCTCCGAGATGCATCACAATAACAAGGTTCTAGAATTTAATAATACTACCGGCTACACTCTCATTATTCCTAAAGTAACGATACCAATTGTTCCAAGGTAAAAGCGACAAAACCACGCATACACATCTTTAACGACAGAATAGACACACATGATTGCTCACTCCTTAACTCGTACAAGCTAAAGGTATAATATCTAAGGGTGAACCTCATAATTTGGGGTTGGAATTTGAGGGTTTTTGTGCTAGTAATATAAATTCATATCCATGAGACGCTATTAATACTCGGTTTTCGTCAGTATATGTTATAAAAAAAATTAAATTTGGGTCAAAATTATCTCTTATGCTATGTTTTGATATATTACCTATCATTTTAAGGACAAAGCAAATCGCAAATAAAAGAATAGTTTCTAAGGCTTATTTTCCCCCCTACACTTAAGTTGAACATTGTCCCTAATGTTCTATAAAGGTACCCGTAAAAACGAATTAAAGGGATAAGAAAATAATGAAAAGAAACTAGTACTCCCCTGGTTTGCTCAATGATGGAGAAGAAACATGCGATAATTGGTTAAATTATCATCCAAGAATTATCCAATGAAACTTCCTAAAAACTTCCAAGCTTCTTCTCATCAAATATAACCTGTAATCAAAGACAAACACAACTACACCAAGCATAAAATGTGCGATATAACAATATACAATGTGAATTTAGGGTTTGACTCGATAAAGCAGTAAAGATGGGATGAGAGAATTGTCAAAATCATTGGTTTTACAGGTTTATAATAGAAGAGTACATATTTTAAATGTTATGCAAGTTTTATTTTCAAGAATAATTAAAAACTTTAAGTTTTCTGGACCTGGGCGTTTGACGCCGTCAGGAAAATCCTGACGCCGTCATAGGTATCATTATGACGGCGTCACGTGTAAATCGTGACGCCGTCTCCACGTTTTGTGAAAACAAAATTTTGTTTTTGATGAAAAATTTCTTGTACTTGACTCCATAAGTTAATTCCTGTACAAATAGCTGCATAAAACTTAAGATTTGACAATTTACTCATATGACTTGACACTGACGTGAATTAATCTAAACAATTTATTTAACATGCTTGAACTTGGTTCAAAAACCGGATAAATTCCCCTACACTTATTATTTACAAAATACCTTTGATTGAAATTAAGACGAGGTTAAAAACAAAACAAAGCATGATTACAAGATAGAGTTCGAACATGATAGAATAAAATGAAAAGAATAAAACACATGACACTCCTAATGCGGGAAAAGTAAAATTGGGTTGCCTCCCAAAAAGCGCTTTTCTTTATTTTACGGTCCTTGTTGCTAGGTCGATAGTCACACGTTTTTACGTGGATTCTTTTGTCGTCCTCCATCTCTGTTTTCTAACTCATTAAATGCCTAACTCCTCTCCTATCTCCTTCGTCTTGCCTGTACTCATCCCCAACGAGTAAGCTTTGATAATAGTGCGTCCTTCCATTGCTAAAGTTTTCTTCATAGGCGAGCGGGGGTATGAAATCGGTGCTTAAACCCATGAGTCATTTTTGCTTAAATATCTCCATGGTGTAAGGCATTTTAAAGGTGATTTTTTCGTTGTCCATACTGAATGTGATCATCCCTTCTTCCTTGTTATAGACGAGGCTGGTTTCTTCTATGAACGGCTTTCCAAAGATGAATTCCCCTAAACAACCATCAATAACACTAGAGGTATCTTCTAAGATCATAAAATCGCATTTATAGGTGAAACTCCCTATGGAGACCCTTAATCCTCTCACTCTTCTAATAAAGTTGCTAGTTTTATTTAGGTTCGACGATTTTTTCTTGGTCCTAGCGTATAAGTCATGATCCGATTATATTGATTCCTAGACATGATATTGATTGAGGACTCTATGTCTATGTAAGCATGTTTCTTAAGGATGTGTCCGATCATGTAAGAGATCTTGATGTTGCTAGGGTTTTTGGTCCTTATCTTCGCCTTTACCCAAGAAGGTCGAGGGTTCTTCAACAACCATTCATGATATACAAGCTCTTAAATAGCAGGGGTAGAGTTGTAGTATTTTGTATCATCATCTTCATCGTCCTCGGTCTCATCATCAAACACTTCCTCAACTTCTTCTTCTGTCTCCATTTCACTTTCTTCATCTTCAAACACCTCCTCTATTTCCTCGTCGATTTCCATTTCATCCTCTTCCTTGCCTTGCTCCTTTACCTCTTCTTTCCTTCTCACTACACTATCGAGGTCGTGTTCATGTGCGTTGGTTGATGAGACATCTTCTTCTTCCGTATCATTGTCTGTGCTTAGGATGACGATCAAATTGACGAAGTAAACGCGCTTCAGAGCTGACGGATTCTTGTTTAGTTCTTTTATGGATGCGAGAGAGAGATATTTTTGGAGAATAACTTCTACAGGCTTTTGATTCCTTTTTTCTTAGTTCCTCCCTTTTAACATGACTGATTGTTGCATGCTTTTGGGGGCCATGGAGTTTCCTGCATTTTCGGGGGTAGATACGTCATTGAGTTTTTCGGAAATAGTTTTCCAAAGAAGATTAATCCTTCTAATCATGTCGCCCTGCTGTTGTTCAAGTTGGGTTCTTAGGTGAGATAACCTCTTCTCTTGGTTAGAGTCAAAATCAAGTAATGTCTTTTCAAGCTTCATTTGATAACTAGAGGAGTGGACGGAGATTGATCCGTTTTGTGGGCTAGTGAAGGTTTGAGAACGTCCCCAGTTAAAGTTTGGTTTCTCCTTCCAGGTGTTGGCAGCATCGTTGAAATTCCTTGGTCCTTGGTTTGGGGTGATCCTCTTACCTCCCATTTCGTTCGTACGCGAAGATGCGTAGTCAACACAAGCTTGCTCGGGACCTTCCATGCAATACTGAGTGTCATGGGGATCACTGCAAATCTCACATGAGGTAGTGATTTTGTTCAATTGAGTAGGTTGTGTCGAAGCAAGATAAGCTTTCATCAAGCGTTGGACTAGATTTTCGAGCTCGATGAGACGGTAGTTGGATGTACTCGGGACATCTTGAGGCAATGTGATTGCCTTGACTGGCTTAGCAAAATCCCTTGGGTCGTTGCAACTTTCATTGTCATAGAGGGCGAGGTCCTCTAATAATGCCCAGGATTCTTTAGCGTTTCATTCATAAAGCTTACCATTGACCGATTGGTCAATGGTTCGTCTTGTGACGGGATTAACATGGTCATAAAAAATTTAGACTTAGAGCCAAAGGTCTATGCCATGATGAGGGACTTTTTGAAGTAAGTCCTTGAAACGAGTCCATGCTTCTGATAAAGATTCTCCATGATGTTGTTGGAACATCAGGATATCGTAGCGGAGTTTTGTGGTCCTTCCCGGTGGAAAGAATTGAGCAAGGAATCGGGTAGTAAGATCCTCCCATGTGGTGATGGATCCTGCTGTAAGACGTTCAAGCCAATTGCTAGCCTAATCATGAAGGGAAAATTGAAATAAATGCAGGCGCGTTCTTTCCTTGTTTTCACCATCAAGGTCAAGTGAGTCCACAAGTTTAAGGAAATCCTTGAGGTGTTGGTTTAGATACTCAGACCAAAGTCCATGGAGCATCCGTTTTGCACCAACCTGATGGTATCGGATCGAAGAGGAACCATATTGTTACCTACGGGGAGCTTGATGGTATTCTTATAGCCCTGGTGGCTAGGTTTGAAGTAGTCTCCTAGAGTGTGGATAAGATTCTCGTCTCCCATGGTGGTTGATAAGTGTAAAATACACATATCCATTTATGCTTAAAATAGCCCAATTAAACCCAAAACAGACCAAAAATGGCAAAAATATGCTTGTATTTATGTTTTGTGTGTGCAGGTACGGATATATCAAAAATCACAAGAAAACAGTCAAAAACGGGCAAGCACGGACACGGGAATTAGAAGAGTACAAAGCCGAAGCCAAAGAATCAAAGCCGAAGCCAAAGAATCAAAGCCGAAGCCAGGAAAAGTCAAGCCCTCAGTCAAAGTGGTCAAAACATGGTCAACAAAAGTCAACAAGACCCCATAATATTCCATTTTTACCCTTAAGTTTCATAAATGTCCAAAAATGACCCCTCATCTCTTTTTTTTATAAACCACAAGGACTGGTTTTGCAATTTCCAAAAGTTATTTATAACTAGAAAAGGAAAAAAGAGAACACAAGGGCCATATTTGCAAATTCCTCAAAGATATAACAGTTTTAACTGTCAAAAAAAAGGGGCGCGAAATCCATTTACTGTTCATCTTCTTCTTCGCGATTTACCATGGATAAAATTGAGATTGGGCTTTCCTCAAATTACAGGCTAAGAAGTCCATTCAGTAAGCTCAAGTACAATGACAGGTTATAAGGTCAAATCAAGAGCGTTCATTAGCTCTACTCCCAGGCAAATTGGCCATTGTCAATAAATGGCGAAAGCACCATTCATATGGTTTTTGTGCTAAAAATCACAAATGAAGCACAATGGACATCCAAAAGGGAATACACGCTAGAATCTTCAGGTGTCCACACAATGACAATACGGCACAAATGAAGCCCATATGATTAGAAGATTTGTATGGACAGGATAAGGATTGAAAGAGCAAGAAGAGGAGCCTAGAAGCTTCTCACTCAGCCTATAAATAGGCCTTCACTTCTCACACACACACACGTAGCTTTTAGGATAGATTTTAGCTTAATTTCAACTTTTAGCTTAATTTTCTCTTTTATCATTGTAATTCTCTTTCAAGTATTGTAACAAGCTTTTATTAATGAAATACAGTTGTTTTAAATCTCTTTTAAACTCTCTTGTTTTACCAAATAAGCTCTCATTTTCTATTAAATGTTAAGCTAGATCCTATAAGCTACTCAATAAGCTCTTTTAGTCTATAAGCTAAAATTGAGCTCAACTTAGCTTAATCTTACCTAAACTCTTAAAACAGCTTTAAAATACCTAATTACCTTAAACTTAATGGATTATGAGCTTAATGGAAGGGGAGTCAAAGTTGGATGGACTCCCATGGACCTTAACTCCTAGCTTATTAACAAGCTAGGAGAGCTTGTAGCTGCTCTTGTGGTACCTTTTGTTTAGCTAAAGGTTCAAGTAAGTTTCTCTTTTCCTTTTTCTATAATTTCAGTTTAAACTGCTTAGTTATAGCTTATATGCTTGCTTATTGCTTATCTGTTATTTCTGTGCCTTATAGTAATATATTTCGTTGTTAGTTTAGGTTAATAATTTTAGATGTTGATCTGGTTATTTGCTTTTGATAGTTATAGATCTTTGTTTTTCATATATTTTGTCATTAAAACTCCATAAAAAAACCAAAAATATTCAGAATAGATTCCTTCAGATATTGCATTCTAGCTTAATTCAGTAGTTTATTTTTGCTTTAAATTAGGTGTTAAAAAGTCCTAGTTATCTGGTTTCATAGCTTTGTTTGTTAGGTTTCAAAATTAGTAGCTTAATCAAATATGTCATAGTGATAAAGGAGTGTTTGGTTTATCATAGTTTGACCACAATAAGTCAATTTGATTTGTGCAAACACTTTGAGTCAGTTGAGTTTTTCTAAGATATTAAGTTTCCAAAAGATTTCAGAGGTTAGATTGCTAATTTGAAAAAGTTATGGCTTATTATGTTGATTCTAGCACCAGGGGAGTTTTCAGTTTGAGCTTTGATTGTTTCAGCTTAATTCAAGGTCTTTGAGCCTTTGATTTTCCTTGAATTGTATTTGTACACTCTTAAGGAGTGTGTCCAAGTGCAGGATTACCCTTAAGGTAACCTGCACTATTGGTTTTTGCTTAAGTCAAGTACATCAGTACTAACTAATAAGTTAGTACTGCTGTTACTTTTAGCTTGCTTTTAACTAAGGGAATTTAGGATTTAGCTTTTAAAATTGAAGTAGGATATAGTCTAGTTATAGCTTAATATAGATTAGTGCTTAGTTCTCATTTTGTAGCTTATTTCTTTGCTTAAGTTAGTTTTAAAAATCACCAAAACAGTCAGTACATACTGACTTAATACTCAGTACATACTGAGTATTTAAGCTGATTTCAAGCTTAATTTTAAGCCATCTCTTGTAGGAATTAGAACCTCATCTGTTTAATTTTTATAGTTTAGACATAGCTTAATATAGACTAGTGCTTATTTTTCATTTCCAGTTAAGTTTACTATAGTACAAAGTTGTTTGAAAGTAGCTTAAACTGCCAAAAAGCCAAAAATAGTACTTAGGAATTTTAGAATCTTAATTTGTTAATTTAGCTTATGATTCTAGATTTTATAGCTTATATAGATAGATTATAAGTAGTTTAATAAGTCCTTAAAGATTTAGAGTCTAGTTTAGCTTTTTAAGGTTTTTAGCTTATTTGGATTTTGTGCTATTTTGCTTATTTCCTGAGTTTGCTTAATTCAAGATTAATTTCAGTTGCTTAAAAGTACTTCTAGCTTAGATTTCTTTGCATTTATAGATTAAGCAAATCATAAGCTATCTAGAACACTTTTCCTTTTTAGAATTAAGCTTAATTTGAGCTTATTATAGTTGTTTAAGTGAAAATAAGCCCAAACCCATACTTACTGTGACAGCAGCTTTGATAAGCTATTTTAGAGCTTATCACTTAGTTTCAGCTTAAGACCCTTTTATTAAAAAAGCTTATTTTAGTGTCCTTTTTAAGTCCTAGTATTTAGTTTTTCTTAAAAGTCAAAAAAATAAAAAAAATAGCAAAAAGGGGTTGCCCACACTCGAACCCACGACCTCCCACACACAACACACACGACTTAACCAGTTTGCTACAATAGCTCATCCGTTTTTCTTTCCTTTTATTAAAACTTTATACACATTTTGGCTCATAAGCTTAATAAGCTGTCAAAGCTTATTTCGTAGCTTATTTGATAAGCCACCACTTCAAGCTTATTTTTCCTAGGATCCTTATAGCTTAAGCTATTTTCTGAATTTTTTCTAGAATTTTTACTATAAGTTTAGTATTTTTAATCTTTTATTTTCTTTAAAAACTTTAAAAAATCATAAAAAATAGAAAATTAATCAGAAAAATAAAAATCTTTTTTATAAAATTTTCTTTTATCATAAAGTTTGTAGGAAAATTAGTTTCACTTTCGTAGGGTCTATTTTGCAAAAATTCACTTTTTAAAGAACGGATTTCGTTCCCGTTCTCGGTTTTCAATTAGTTATCACTCGTTTTAACTCCGTTTTCGTTCTAGTTTTTTTAAACTTCGTTTTTAGTCAATTAGAATACATTTTAAAAGAAAAATAAAAATTAGGTTTAATTTTGTAGAATTTAGGTTTTTGGCCTTAGTTTTAGTGTCCCGTTTCGCGTTTTTAGTTAAATTTTGAGTTTCCATTAATTATCTTTATGCTTAATTGTTAGTACTTGTTTATTTTAATCTATTTAGTAGTTAAACAAATCAAACTTTGTTTTCTCATTCAAATCACAATCCAAGCTAAAACGTGGTTTCAATTACACAAGTCGTTGGGGAAACGACCCGGGTGATCATACTTCCCGGTTAAATATACGTATTATATATTATATATATATCTTTTAAGAGTGAAATTTCCTTAGGGAATTTTCTTAATTGCTCTTTTGGAATATTATTATAGTATATTTTATAGTGTATATAAAACACAACATCAGTTTTTGGCGCCGCTGCCGGGGATTTGTGTTAAAGATACCTTCGTTTACGTTTGTTGATTTGGTTTGAAGATCCTTTCGTCCTCGAAAGTTTCATTTTTGTTAAATATTTCAAAAAAAAAAATTTAAAAATATAAAAAGTAAAAAATATTTTCTTTTTCTTTTTAGTATAATTATCATAAAAACATATAAAAAATCAAAAATATAAAAAAATTGTCCTTTAAAAAATAAATAAAATACACAAAGTTGGTAAAAGAACACCAACATATAATACCTTCAATTGAGGTATTATCATAAATAAGTTCCGGTGAACTTGAAAAGTTCCCAAATCGAACCAAAGATTCAAAAACTTGCCATTTGTGTCACTTACGAAGTACGGCTCACCTTGAAAAGCAATTTTTGAGAGTTACCGTGAAGTAAGTTGATTATTTGGTTTTAAGTTGTCTTTCGTGTATCCGTTTAAAATAGATTGTTAAAAAAATCAAAAATCAAAAAAAAAATTAGTGTAATTTTTGTTTTTTTTTAATTTCTTTATTTTTAGTGCATGCGCACTCGATCTCAAGCTCGTAATCGAAATCGTCGACAACAACAATTAACAACGGTTATTGTTGAGGAACCCGAGATTCCAATGGCCGACAATCGTACCATGGCTCAAATGTTACAAGCTCCCATCGAGGGATACGAAGATGCAATTGTTGTTCCACCGATAAATGCAAATAATTTTGAGCTTAAACAACCTTTGATCAACCTTGTGCAAAGTAATAAGTTCACGGGTAGACAAGACCCTCATAACCACCTTCGATTTTTCAACAAGGTCACTTCAACGTTTAGACATCCCGAAGTTCCGAACACTTCGATTAAGCTTTTGCTTTTTCCTTTCTCTCTAGACGGTGAAGCCCGAGATTGGCTAGATAAGGAACCTCCTAGATCGATTCTAACGTGGGATGATCTTGTCTCGAAATTCATAAACCAATTCTTTCCACCTTCGAAAACAACTTACCTTCGAAACAAAATCACTACTTTCTACCAAGAACCGAATGAAACCTTCAACGAAGCATGGGAACGTTTCAAAGAACTTCTTCGTCAATGTCCTCATCATGGTTTCTCGGAATTACACCAACTTGATACGTTCTATAATTCCTTGAATACCAATGATCAAGATGCTTTAGATTCCGCCGCGGGTGGCAATTTTCTAGATAAGATGCCTCGAGAAGGTTTAGCCATAATCGAAAGTAAATCCAAAGTGCGTTATTCAAGAAGTCGTCCGAATGATTCAAGAGCGATTACGAATGCTCCTTCTTCTACTTCTTCACCTTCCAATAATTCTTTCGAGATTCAACAAATGGCCGCCTTACTTGAAGACAAAATGAATATTCGAATGAGCCGTTTAGAGAAAGCGATTAGTGAAAAGAATGTTACGACTCCTGCTACCGTCAAAGCAGTCGAGGAAGTTTGTGTCACATGTGGTTCAAACCATAATTTCAACAATTGTCCGTTAACAAGGAACGATTTTCCCGTTTTTCATGATAATATTCATCAATTCCAACAAACCGCCGCCGTTGGCAATTTTGTTCAAAGAAATCCTCCTAATTTGGCAAACCAAATGAGACCACCGGGTTTCAATCAACCAAATGTTCAAAACAACCAAACAAACCAAAGCCGATATCAAGGAAACAATTTCAATTGAATCAAACCGTGGGAAATTTCAACCAAAACCGCCAAAACAACCAAGGATCCGTTTATCAAACCCCACTATACTAACCACCAACAAATCAACCTTTGGTTAATCAAGCTTTACCTCCCGTTTCACAAATTCAAGATTCTAAAACGATTTGAAAGTTATCTAAGGCTAATGATGCGAACATGAATAACTTGCAAATGAAGTTGGATAATTTTCAAAGAAACCAAAATGATTTTCAAAGAGTTTACAATGATTCTCAAAAGAAGCAAGATGATTTTCAGAAGATGATGCTCAGTTTCATGCAAAACTATCACACCAACCAAGCTTCAAGTTCAAGTTCGTTACCAAGCAATACCATTCCAACCCTAGGAACGAAGCCAATCCATTACCACAACGAAGTGAGGTTCCTCATATGACGGACCTCCAATTCCACCGCCGGTGGTGGAAAAAGAACCCGAGGTGATAAAGGATACTTAGCTACCTAGCACCGAAGACATCCAACCTCAAGTTGTCCTCTCTCTATCACTAGAAAATACAAAGAACGAATCAAAGATCCTCTTTTGCACAAAAGACCAAGACTAGTTTGCCTTAACCCGATCAAGACTTGCAAATGAGAAAAATCCGTGAAAAAGATATATCCTATCTTCAAAGTTAAGGAAGATTTTCCCTAATCTTCACTTTGACTAAGTTTCGCGGATGCTCCCATTCATATGCCAAAGTTTGCGCCGATGGCAAAAGATGCTGGAATAACAAAGACAAGTTAATCGAATTAAACCAAACACCTTTGAATGAAAATTGGTAGTGCGGTTGTCCTCAAAAAGCCCCCTTTTTCCGGCAAAGCTAGGTGACCCGGTCTCGATATACTTATTCCATGTTATTTTTCAGAGTTGATAATTGCTTAGCCCTAGCTGTTGAGGTGGCTAGCATAATAAATCTTAAGCCTCATTTCCAATTGGAAAAACTTGGACTCCCGGTCCTAAATGATACTAGATGGTGTTAGAATTAACCCGTTCGAACAATTTCCAAACCAACCGGTGAAGCCGAGAATGTTTTGGCAATAGAAAGTTTCTTAGTATCTGGCCGACTTTGTTTTGTATCTTGTTTGCATAGCCGATCCCTCGAACCGTTGATACTCCGAGACCTTTCTAGGACTACTCCAGGCCTTTAATTGATGGTACAAGAGAGATAACGCTTAAAATGATGATCAATTCTTTAACCCTTAAATGTGGTGATACTCCTTTCCTATTTCAACATCTATCTTGAATTCATAAAGAAAAGTGTATCTTATGATTTACGTGTAAAGAATACTCACAAGAAGTCTTAGATTTTTCTGACTCATTTGCGTATGGCAATCCTTCTCCCGAATACGATCTAATTGTTTCAAATTCCTCTCCAACTCTCACTCCTTTCAGGGATAGTGATTTTCTACTCTTAGAAGAAGCTGATACTTTTCTTGCTATAGCCGATGATCCAACTTCACCGGAAGTTGATGAAGCTTATTATGACCTAAAGGGGGACATTCTCCTTCTCGAATCTCTTCTCAATAGTGATCCTTCGCCTTTACTAAATCAAGAAAGTTACTTACCAGAAATTAAGAAAGTGCTTAAAGTTTGTAAATCTTTCAAATCTTCAATCGATGAACCTCCTGAGGTTGAACTTAAGGACTTACCACCTCATCTCGAATACGTATTTTTAGCAGATAACAACAAGTTGCCTGTTATAATTGCCCAAAGATTTGAACGATGATGAAAAGACCGCTCTCATAAAGGTTCTTAAATATCGAAAGCAAGCAATTGCTTGGAAGCTCTCTGACATTAAGGGTATTAACCCGAAATTTTGTTCTCATAAAATTCTAATGGAAGATGACTATGAACCAGCGGTCCAACATCAGAGAAGGGTTAATCCAAAAATTCATGATGTCATTAAAAAAGAGGTTGAAAAACTTCTTGACGCTGGATGATCTACCCAAGTCTCGGATAGTCCTTAGTGAGCCATTACAGTTGTACCAAAGAAAGGAGGAATGACCGTAGTAACAAATGATGATAACGAATTAGTGCCAACAAGACTTGTCACAGGATGGAGAGTATGCATAGATTATCGTAAGTTGAACGAAGCTACAAGAAAAGACCATTTCCCTTTGCCGTTCATGGATCAAATGCTTGAGAGACTCGCAGGAAATGAGTACTATTGTTTCCTTGACGGTTTCTCGGGTTATTTCCAAATTCCAATTGATCCAAATGACCAAGAAAAGACCACATTCACCTGCCCATACGGAACGTTTGCTTATCGCCGCATGCCTTTTGGTTTATGCAATGCACCAGGCACGTTTCAAAGGTGTATGATGGCAATCTTCCATGACATGATTGAAAAGACAATGGAAGTCTTCATGGATGATTTCTCGGTTTTTGGAAATTCTTTTTCTACGTGCCTCACCAATCTAGAAAAAAATGCTTAAACAGTGTGAAGACACCAACTTAGCTCTAAATTGGGAAAAAAGTCATTTCATGGTGAAAGAAGGTATCGTACTCGGACATAAGATCTCAAAGAAAGGAATTGAAGTCGACAAAGCTAAGATCGATGTGATTTCTAAGCTACCTCACCCAACCACCGTTAAGGGAATTCGAAGTTTTCTCGGGCATGCTGGTTTTTATCGCAGATTTATCAAAGATTTTTCAAAGATCTCTCGACCCATGACCCATCTCTTAGAAAAAAACACTCCTTTTATCTTCTCGGAAGATTGCATTCTAGCCTTTCAAACATTGAAAAAGAAGTTAACCGAAGCTCCAATTCTCATTGCTCCAAATTGGGACCAACCTTTTGAAATCATGTGTGATGCAAGTGATTATGCAATAGGTGCGGTTCTAGGGCAAAGGATTGAGAAGCATTTTCGACCAATTCATTATGCAAGTAAGACGATGACCGAAGCAGAATCAAACTACACAACAACAGAGAAAGAGATGCTTGCGGTAGTTTACGCTTTTGAGAAGTTTCGATCATATCTTATCATGAACAAAAGTGTTGTTTACACGGACCACTCCGCATTGAAATACCTCTTCAACAAGAAAGACGCCAAAGCAAGATTGCTTAGATGGGTCTTACTTCTTCAAGAATTCAATTTTTCAGTAATTGATACCAAGGGAGCTAAAAACTATGCAGCCGATCACCTCTCTCGTCTTGAAAACCCGTATGAGAATGTTTTTGATCCTAAAGAGATTAATGAAACTTTTCCTCTTGAAACATTGAATACGGTGACTTCTCATGATGACCAAAATACCCCGTGGTTTGCCGATATAGCAAATTACCACGCGGGGAATTTTCTCATCAAAGGAATGTCAACCCAACAAAAGAGGAAGTTTTTCAAGGATATAAAGCATTACTTTTGGGATGATCCCTATCTCTTTCATACATGTGCGGATCAAATCATCCGTAGAATGGCCAAGAAGCTCTTGAAATCCTAAAAGCTTGTCATGAAGGACCCACCGGGGGCCATCATAGTGCTAATATCACCGCTAGGAAAGTATTTGATGCCGGTTTCTTTTGGCCTACAATTTATAAGGATGCTTACGAATTGATCAAATCTTGTGATGCATGTCAAAGACAAGGAAAAATTTCACATCGAGATGAGATGCCTCAAAATGCAATCCAAGTTTATGAAATTTTCGATGTTTTGGGTATTGATTTTATGGGACATTTTTCGTCGTCTAGAGGAAACAAATATATTCTAGTATCTGTCGATTATCTTTCCAAATGGGTTGAAGCCAAGGCGCTCCCCACCAACGATGCTAGAGTAGTTGTCAAATTTTTGAAATCCCTTTTTGTTAGATATTAGAAAAAGACTCGGTCACCCCGTGTATTTTACTGTTTATTATAGCTCGTAGTTTAATAGTTAATAGTACGTTTTTCGGTTTTAAGTCGGGTACAAATACCTGGTATATTGTAAGAACTATATATAGCCTCTTCCAACTTTGGAAGAGGCAAGCTAGTTCATTATTTCATTTTACAAAAGAAACACCTTTCATCTCTCTATACTAGTCTCCTCCTAGTGTTTTCTCTCTCTAGAAACTAGCCAAGATCCAAGAATCGAACCCCGTGTTTATGAATATAGGATATAAAACAATTGGTCTCAGAGCTTATGGGATGATTAATTCGTGTGTAGTGCAATTTTTGCTTGATTTAGCGCTCGAAAATGTCCATAAAATTTAGCTCGTTTTTTTAAAGAGCTAAGTTTTTGTGTTTGTAATTGATAAGTTTGGTGTTTCTATGTTGCTATTACCATGTGGTATTGATTGTGCAACGAAATCAAGCAAAAGCGTTCAAAAGGGTGATTTATAGGTGATTTTGTGTGAAAAACGTCGTTGTTCTTCGTAGAGAGTTGCCATAATTTCTTCACGGCGATTTGGTGAAAAATATTATTTTATTGAGTAGGTTACCAACCCTCTGACACACGGCGGGTTACTTAAGTGCGAGTTGCTCAACGGCCAGTTGTTACTAAGCACGGTTTGCTTACCGGGCGGGTTGAATAGCGCGAGTTGCTCAAAGAAGTCGAGTTTTGTTAATACCAGCGGTATGCTTAACAGCGTTTGAACAGTTTATCAGCGGTTGAATATTTTAAATAAAAAATTTCTTAAGGAAACTCTGGCGTTTGAAAACTCTACGGCGGTTTTGATCAAATATTCGTGCGTCGGGTTATTAACTCTTCGCGGGCGGGTTGCTTTGGCAGCGAGTGTGTGTTCGCGAGTTGCTCTAGGATTTCACCAGTGGGTTTGCCTTAAGTCCCTCGCGCGGTTTTGATTGGCAGCGGTTGTGTTCGACGTGTTGCCTTAAAAATTCTCACCGCGGTTGCTTATTTCTTTTGCAGCCGGATTTGATAGCTTTGGGGCGAGTTGAGCTTCTGTCTTCGAAATTGAATACTTCAAACTCGGGATTTAATATCACTAAAACAAAACACAAATACATTAACCTCACCACTTTTTACGAACACTCACTAATCCTTGATTGATCAAACAATCATATCATAATAAAGACAAGATGTCTATATTGCTAGAAGGACGCCAGAGTGCAGGTTCCGAAGACACGCCCACCAATGCTTGACAGAATAGACTTTGAAACTGCAACAACGTATTCGTCTGTATTGTCTAGGAAAGGATAATGGAGAGAAATTATGGGGGTAAAAAAAGTCCATTAAAGAAGACATATTCAGCTGGGAAACGGTTTTCAGATTTTTTACTGAGGAACTGAGGGTGCAAGTTCAACGAGGTCCATACAGTGCAGAGTCCTTAACGACCTTTTCACTGAAGAAAAGAAAGGTATAAAGCTTGACATTCGTGCAACCAATATCCTACTTCGAGGTATCACACACACACACACACACACACACACAGCATCAATCAATATACTGATGCCAAAGACATTTGGGAAAACGTGAAGATAGATTCAGGAAGGGTTTTGAGTTAACAAGGATGACAGGGAATCCTCAGTTTATTCGATGAATTTGACTACTTCCATCAAATCAAAGGAGAAAGATTCAAGGATATTACGTTAGTTTTTACGAAGGCTCATTAATGACAGAGAAACATCAAGATGACCCATGTCCAGGATGCATGACTTAACTCAAAGTTTGGTGAACAACATGTTGCCTAGTGGAGTAGATTTCATAACTGAAGTAAAACTAAACAGAGTTTTGAAAGAGTCAAATGTGTGATGAGTTGTATCCACCTAAAAGCAACAATAGGTGCATGCTAATGAAACAGAATTATGATGAAAGGTCTCAACCAACATACTATCCGGATTGGCACTAGTGTCGGACGCCTCAGCTCAGCGTAACCATCACAATCTCCAAGTTCTCCCATCATCAACAAACCAGTAGCTTCCTGAACAACTTTCAAATGAACTCAGGAAGTTTCTTCAACAGAAATACCTGATGAAAGTGTAACCCAACTCACTTTTCCCTCCTCACTCCAATCGTACAAACACATCTTCTCAAATATACATCACTTAGAGCTTCGCAAATGCAGACAAAGCATGTTCAAGACGGGAAAGTTGTGGTTCAAGATGTCCGTGAAGATACAATACACTAATCAAGGAAGACCATTTTCAAAAACAATGCATAGGAAATGGTGTAGCGAAAGGTAAGGAGCGCCAACAGAGGAGGCATGATTAATCCTACAAGCGAAACCATCAAGTGCTACTAACAGTAACGACTAGGGCACATAGCACGGAATGTCCAAGGCCAAAGCGACTTCAAATTCAGACACTTCCAAAGGACAAGATGCTACTAATGCAAGCCCAGAGTCGATGAGCAGTTTCTGGATGAAGACAGTCGTTGTTTCTTGCAGGGGAAAGGTTTACCAACGTTGATGATGAGTGATGGATTAACCGAGAATGAGTTTGCACTCAATGTGGACCATATTTTGAAGCTGAAGAATGTGATGCATTTGACTCTGATGTTGATGAGGGTCCCACTTCACCGACCATGTTTATGGCAAGCCTCACATCTGAAGACCCAATCTACGATGAAGCCGGGCCCTCATACGACTCGAATAATCCATTTGAGGTACAAGATCATGATGCCTTTGTAATCATATGGTGAGATGCATGTAAGTTACACGATTGCAAACGATGTACAACACAACTCAAGTGTTGACTCGAATGCTGACTATACGAGTGTAGTAATATTATTTCGTATGATTAGATATGTGAAGACATGAAGAACACTTGTACAATGTAATGCATCTTCCTGTACAAATGATGCACTAATTGTCTATTCTCGATGAAATGCATGAACAGGGTGTACAAGTAGATTAAAAATAACTAGATATGTTAAATGAATGACTCAGTGACCTCTGAACTTAGCGAATATAAGGAACTGTCGGAATATGAAAAATGGGCATAGTTTGAATTAACTGATAGAGAATGAAAAATTGATGAACAAATTGAGAATAATCATCTCGGAACCGAAAACAAAAGGAAACTTCTTTAAAATTCTATCTCTCTATCTCTCTACTCATCTCTCCTCTACTCCTTAGTTCTACAGTTACCATTATAAGTCAAGACAGAAGAAGTAAAACTTTTGAAAAAAGATTTTAAACCAATAGGAAGACAAATTCCTTGAAGAGTTTTAGACTTAAAGAAGATAAAAATAGAGATTAGAAGATAGAATTAGACAAACAGGATCAGTCTATTCTAACCCGTTTCACATGTTTTGTAAACCAAAACTTTTTTATGATGAAAATCACAAGGTAGCAATATGCTACAAAAAATCCCTGTATGTCAGCTCGTGTCATAGCAAGCTCATCTGCTCTTATAATGGTCATTACTTGCACACCAACATACACCCACTGTCATACATGACTCAGATGATACGCGTGAGTTAGCTGAGAAACTAGGATAAAATGGCTGTTGGAAAATGCAAAGCCCTCATGTGTGGGAAAATAAAGTTAGGATGTATGTTTAGTTATATTTACATAGATTTTCAACATTTTTGTATAATATAATATTAGTAATTATTAACTATTTTTGTTGAATTTGTTATGGATTTTTATTTGTGGGCCCCCCCCCCCCCCCCCCCGATTTCTCGAAAATACTTTCTTGCAACCTTTTGCTCCCCAAAAGAAATCTGACCCCAGAACAGATAGTTTTGCCGCATAGGAGTACAACAAAGGATAAAGGCTGAGACCGTAGCACCAAAAGCCCCAATTTCAGCCATGAACAGTTGTATCCACCCAATACTCCTGTCAAGCTTGTCCCCAGAATTCTTCCAACTAAAATTCAAGTGAAGATTAATCTTTATGTACTCACACAACTTTTTACGAGATTTGACAAAACTTGCAAAACTAGAATCACCCCAACAGGTGTTACAGAGGGGGAAAGAGGTTTTGAGCAAACAAAAAGATGTTACCTCACTGAAGTTATTCCATTTTTCAAAACTCTTAAAGAACACTTTATTGGAGTTCAAACAGCCCTCGTTAAAGAAGTTAAATAAATGGAAGAAATTTTTGATCAAATGAATAACGAAGTGGACAAGAATACTGTAGACAAGCAATGTGCTGAAATTATAAAGAAAAACCTTCTCATTGAAAATGAGAATCTGATTGCTAATTGTTTGTCGACTCAACTGCTGCATGATGTGCAAAAATCACGTTGTCTAGATCTTGAAGCTGACATGTCTAAAGTTCATAATGAGTCAAAACATGTTTCAAAACTTGAAAGGGAATACCTTAATCTGCAATTAAAGTATCAACATCTTCAAGAAAGTTTTGATAATAAAAATTCACAAACATCACAGGAAGCTCCTGATTTTAACTCATTCTTTAAGATCAAAAATCTTGAACATCAGATTCAAGAAAAAGACAACGTGATTAGAGACTTGAAAGTTCTAGTCACTAATGTGAATGACAGAAGTTATGAGCCTTATAATGATAAAGATGTCACTGCTCTTATTAAACAAAATGATGGCGTTAGAATAGAACTAGAAAATGTCAAACAATATTACAAGGAATTGTATGACTCAATTAAGATTTTATAAGTTAGATTTTGAAAATGAAAAAGTTAGAGCTTATATTCCTTGTTTCTGCACCAGGGCACCTTATCTCTTAAATTTTGATTGTGAAATCTTGAACCAAGCCATTTAAGGCTTGGTTATCTCTTGATTTGAGTTTGAACACTCTATTGGAGTGTGTCTAAGTGCAGGTTTTCCCTTAGGAAACCTGCACTCTTGGTTTGCACTTGTGCAAAGTGCACCAGTTTTAACAAGAAGTTAGAACTGTCACTTTTAGCTTAGTTCTTAGTTAAGTAAGAATAGGATTTAGGATCTTAGATTCAAGTAGTATATAGTCTAGGTATAGCTTAATATATAATAAGTCTTAAATTGCATTTTCTAGCTTATTTTCCTAGCAGTTTTAAAATTAGCTTTTAAATTCTTGTTTTTAAGCTTTTAGGAACTAGATTCTTAAAAGGTTCTAAAATTGGATTGTTCATTAGTTGGATTGAAAGCTAGCATAAGATAAGATCCTGGATTGCCTTGTTAATCTTTTTAGCTTAATAAGATTTTGAGCACTTTGGCTTATTTCCTGAGTATGTCACTTTCATCATCACTTTCAGTGGTCTTTTAGTATTTTAAGCTTTATTTTCTTTTCATTTTTTTATCTTAAAGCATCTTATAAGCTTTTTAGAACACTTTCCTTTTTTATTTTGAGCTTAAAATGAGCTTGTTACAAGCTTTTAAGTGAAACCAAGGCCAAAACCCTACTCACTGAATCAGCTTATTAATAAGCTGTTTTGAGCTATTTACTTAGATTTAGCTTAAGTCCTTTTTATTAAAGTAATCTAATTTTATGTGTCCCTTTTTAATGTTTTATTATTTAGTTTTTCTAAAAATAAAAGAAAACAGCAAAAGAGGTTGCCCACAACTCGAACCCACGACCTCCTTGAACTCGTATATCCCAGAGTGTTAACCATTTGCTTTACAAATAAATCATCCAGTTTACTCCCTTTTCCAACATTTAATACTTGTACACAATTTCATTTCTCTTTTCTAAAATAAGCCGTAGCATAATAAGCTCGTTTGAGGGCTTATTCGTTTAGCATTTTGATCTTTCTTATTTTTCTTGTGTTTCTGCTAGTGTTTAGGATTTTCCCTGAATTTTATAGATTTTTCCAGCTTTTATTTTATTTTTAATCAATTTTCGAAAGTTAAAATCTTATAAAATCAATAAAAAAATAGAAAAATGTTTCAAAAAAATACAAAAAAATAGTTTTTAGTTTTATAAAAAATAGCTTAAGGTTTACATCCAGTAAAATAATTTTTACACTTTTTAGATCTTAAATTTCATTTTTGAGCTTTTATTTTAAACTTTAAAAATAGGATTTTAATAATAAAAATTAGTTTAAAAAGATAGTTTTTCTTTGCTTTATAATATTTTTAAGACTTTTCTAAGCTTTAAATCATTTTCCAAATTTTAGTTACTATTAATTGCTATTTTCTAGGATTTAATTAGATTAAAATAGTTTTTAATTCATATTAAATTCAAAAATAATCAAAAAAATGTTTTTCTTTTTCCTAAAATTTTGCTTTTTAAAGCCGTAACTTAGTTTAGGAATTTTAGTTTACATTTTTAGGGTTGAATAGATTTACTTGCTTAATATGTCACTTTTTAGTAGGGTGCCCGAGATTAGTTTAATTGTTTTAATTGTCCATTTTAATTGTTGCTTTAGATAATCAAATCATCCGTTTGCTTATTCAAATCACAATCCAAGCTTAAACAAGGTTTCAATTTCACTAGTCGTTGAGGAAACGACCCGGGTGATCATATTTTCCCGAACTTTTTTGTTTGTTTATTAAAATATACATATTATATATTATATTATATATTTTTAAGAGTGAATTTTCCTTAGGGAATTTTCTTTCTTAATTGCTCTAGTATGGGAATATTTATTGTTAAAGATTAAATAAAAAAGTTTTAATCAAAATAAAAAAAAAAAATTCTATTTTTTTTTTTTATAGATTTATTTTTGTAAAGGAAAAATACTTAAAAAAAAATCCACACACCCCCTAAAGAAAAATAAACCAGATATTGTACTTCTACATTATTGTGCTCGCTATCAAGCGAAAACCGACTGAGAAACATCTCACTGCGGTTAAAACGGACTTTCGGTACCTTAAAGACTCCATTAACGATGGTTCCTCCTGGTATAAGCCGAAGGAAACCGGTTTCGAACTAACTGTCTATTTTATTATTTTTTTCAGATTCGGATCATGCGGGCTTGTACCTCGCTTCACGTAATAGCACAACTGGTCATAACAATTTCTAGGTGGTTGATAAGTTAGTCAGCTGTACATGCCAAAAAATCAAGACTGCACTTCAATGTCTTCATCAGAAGCCGATAATTGTGCTTTATCTGCTGCGTGCTACGAACAAGTATCTATGGTTGAGAACTCAGCTCACAGATTATGGATTCCACTTTGATAAAATACCTATGTATTGTGACTCAAAGGCAGCCATGGCCATCTCGTGCAATCCAGTCCAGCAATCTCATACCAAACACATCGATGTCAGATATCACTTCATGAAGGAACAGGTTGAAAAGGGTATTGTTGAATTATTCTTTGTCAGAACTGAATACCAGTTAGCTGACTTGTTTACTAAAGCTTTATCGGAAGATAGGTTTAAGTATCTTGTCAGACGACTCGGTATGAGATGTTTGACTCCAGATGAACTGGAGGTTCAGCAATATGAAATCTGCATGATCCATCAACATCAATTTGTAAATAATTTAGACCTGTCTTTAATTTTGATTGTAAATAATTTTTGAAAAAGAAAATACAAAAATATAAAACCAACAAAAAGAAAATAGAAAAGTATAAAACCTAGAAAAACAAAATATAAACTTAGAAAAATTTCAAAAATACCAAAAAGAATCTTCTCGACATGTCTCTTGGAATCGATAACATTTACGTTCCTAGAAATGTTGATTAACATCGACACGGGCGTGTAAATGAAGTTCGAACAGGAGTTTCAAACGCTTTCAAAACATGTCATTTCTAAATTTTTCTCAATGACTTATGTACATTTCAGTACATAACTCGGTCCCGAATGTAATAGGGAAGTGTACGCTTCAGTGCGCTTACTCTAAAATAGAAGAGAAGTCTTCTATCATGTTTTTAAAATCGTTTGAACCACAATAATTCAAAAGGAACTTTCAATTCAAAATTTGTCTACAATTAATATGTGGTATTAATTTCTATAAAAAGAGGTATTTTGTTAAATTGTGTGTTCAACACTGAGTAAGCTCACTTTCTCGAATAATTTTCAAGAATTGTAGTACGTAGAATGTCAATTTTATGTAAATCAAATCTCGAGGGGGAGCATTTTAAACAAAGCCTATATAATGTATCATATACCATCTCATAAATGTCAATTTTATGTATCCAAACACATTTTGTGAAATTAAAATGTAGAAACTTATAATGTCAATTATTAATATACATTGTCACTAAGGCATCTCACTCCGTCTTCAACATTTTGTGGTGTCATATCAATTTTTCATTCCAATGTCAAAAGGTTTTATTTTTTTTAATAAATAAATTGGTTATCCCACATATACTGTTGAAGGGAGCCATCATATTATCAGAATTCATGCAACATCGTGGTATATATTTTTTTCTCCCATGGAATTTTCATGTCAAATTTTAATCAATTGGTATTTCAAATACAAAGAGTTTTATAAATTCAAAATAAGGGAGAAAATGTGATTAAAATATGTTATAGACGTATGTGATCTTTAAGGACTCTAAGTGCAACTCTTCCTTCAATGTGCTAAACCAATTTCGACTCTCGAGCACATATGTAGGGATTATTTGAAAATAACAATGTCAGAAAATTGTTTTATGGTTCGCTCTCTACCAACAACCTATTAATTTCACGACGATTTTGAAGTCCAAATGGTGGTTAGGTTAGGAATAAATTCTATTATCCAATCAGAAACCGGAGGATCTAACCCAAGACACTCCTGTAGTTCGAAAAGCCTCCTTAGTGGTATGATTGGAGATGAAATGTGTATAAGGGAAGAATGCCGAATAAAGAGTGGGGAGCTAACACTGTAACAATCACAACAAGGTGTTATAATCGACGTCCATGGTAAGCATTGAAGGTTTGAAGAATAAAAACAAATGTATGGAAAAAGGGTGAAAAGAAAAGAAGCCCTACATGTTACACCTTAGGGCAGAAACCCGGGTCAACACATAATCTAACAAAATCACTAAGATGATTGTTGAAAATTAAGAAATGTCGTCATGGACCCAGTGATCCAATGCACAGACCCTTCCCAGCCATTCGGGTTTCTCTCAAAAAGAAACTTGGTCCTCATTTGTCACGGAGAATACATAAACGTTATCTATTGACATCTCACTACCGAGATGGTGATATTGAATAGGTGGCATCTGCTCCAGCCTCCGAATAAACTAAAACCAAAAGTGCACAAATTCGAGTCTTGAAGCCAGAAGAGAATCAAAGTAGTAAATTCACATTAGGACACAATTCAAAATACCACTGTTAGAACACCATAAAGTTCACATGCTGTAACAAAGATCCTACGCATTAATCCGTAGATCTTGGCGCAAAACATCTGAGTGAATACATAAGTATTCACAGTAAGATGAAACCTGCTGAGCCAACACAAACAAGCTCTTTGTAGGATGACTATAGCAAGTGTTATAAAAGACATCAAGCTTGTGGATAACTGGATATCAATTTTGGTCCAGTAAATATATTGACGACTTAATCATAAATATAGTAACATAACGATTCACATCTTACCAGTGTTGTCTCTTTGAGACTTTCGGTAATGAGAACACAAGCCATGGTGGGAAACTAATACACTGTTTAGAAGATCCTACGCTTTGAGCTGGAAACCCCTGTCCTGGAGATTCTTTGAATCTAACCTGAATCACATGTATATGTATTGTATACTATAAAACTGGTAAACCGTAGGTTTAATGCAAACCGAAGTCAAGATGAATGAACAAAGCCATAATTCCCTTATTGCTATGGTCTTATTCATGTATTAGACGACGGTGTTTTTTTGCAGCCTCATACCAGTGAAGTTGGATTCTCATAAACCACATCACTAACTCAACTTTCAAAGTCCATCTTTCAACGTCAAGATAGTTGATTCTAATCTTCCCCACCAATCAAAGAGCCTCAAAGGTACAAAAAAAGAATCATTCATTGGGGAGACTGTTTGACTTATAAACATCTGTCAACAAGTAATGAAACAAGTAAGAGCATGTTTGTACAAAAGCACAAGTTTATCAAGGAAGTCAAATCAAGATTAAATCAAGTCAAGGAGAATATGCAAGATAACATCTCAAGAATATTAAAGTCAAAAGATAAAGTGCTCAAAATCACAACCCAAAGCAGGATGAACAAAGCCATACAAACAAGACGAAGACCATCACAAGCGCAAGCAAAACTTAAAATGGCAATCTTCAATGTCATCGAGTTATACAAGAAGTTTTGAAGAAAAGTGGACCTCCAACATTGGGGAGATTGTTAGCCTTAATTATATTAAGTCAAACAAGAATGTTATCAGTCTCATTAAGTCAAATAGGTCTTGTTATGAAATAGGACTAGTCTGGTAACATCGGCCTTGGTTTGATAATCAATGTTGATCACAATGTAATAGGAGAAAGCCCAAGTTTAGCCAATCCTGGCTCGTTAAGAAAAGCCCCATGAAGCCAACGAGAAGGCAAGGGGGGGGGGTATAAATATCCCTTCACCACACTTGGGAAGGGTTGTTGTTTAACATATTCATTTTCACTTGAATCCACCAAACCTCACAATGCTAATCTTCCTTTCATGTTTCTCTCTCTAATTTCCTCTCAAAATATTTCATATCTTATTTTCTAGCTTATTGGTATAGATTAATGTTGTGTAATAGGATTAAACTAGTGGAATAAACAAGTTACCCTCATCGTGTGATATTAATTCCCTTAACATGGTTGAGTTTCCCTTTGTATCTTAGGGATGAGTACTTTGGCCCGAGGACACTGACTGGGTTTTATCAGAGTCCTCCGTTGGTACTTTCTCCTTGGGTGGTTTGATACTAATTTAAACAAAGGGAGTATTTTGAGTCTTGGACTTTTTCTTCTTTTGAAGGAGTGCTTCGAAAGCCTCAGGGCCTGTGACTTGGGTTTGGGTTGAGCCACAGTCTGAGACTTTTCTTCCTTTTCTTTTCAAACAAAGGAAGTAGAGTCACTGAGGATTCATGATTGATGACATCAATCATAGAGGCCGTCAATTCAACAGGAGTGACTTTAGATGGGTCCTTGGTAAAAATTTATTGACTCAGGGCGTTAGGAAGATTCCTAAATTTTTGGTCTCGAGGATAATCGGAACCCAGTAACCTTTCTAGGGCACCTAAGACAAATCTAGGATAAGAAACATATTTCTCCCTCGACTTGGCCATGAGCCTGGTTACAAGATTACTGAATATGATCTCTCCTATGTCAATGTTAGTCCATGTGAGGAGACTGAAGACTAATAATTGTTGAATTAAATTTAACTGTTCAGTGGATAAGTAATTCCCACCGAGGACCTGAACAACAAAAGTTAGCAAGATCCTCCAAGCCACAGGAAATGATGTTTTTAAAACTGGGGTTTTTTGAACTAGTGCCTCATTTGTTGCAATCTTGGCCAGTTCAGCCTTTACTACCTTAGTGGAGGGATGGTCAACATATTGGCCATTGTTATAATCAAGACCAGTGGATTCACAAAAGGTTTTATAGTCAAGGGTCAATGGGTTTTGACCATTCTTTACTGTGAACTTAATTATGAACTCCCTATAAGGACGCGCCTTAGAGCTATCAATTGGTGGGTTTAGGTCTGAAGCCATAACAGTACACCAGAACTCCCTAAGGTAGTTTTGGTATAGCAGAGAAGGTGTTTTTGTAAAATCCTCAGCCAGAGAACAGTTCATTAAAAATTTGCAAATATCTTAGTAGGTTGGGACACTTTGTGGGTAGTTGAAATTACCCACAAAGTTGTTACTTTGAAATTGGACGGATTCCATAGTCATATCACCACATTGAGGGGCATATTTTGTAACATCCGAGAGTTTTTGGAATTTTAAAAGAGATATAAGTTATTCCTAGGTTGATTTATCAAAAACGAGCAGCTAAACCACGTTTTCACAATTCGGACTCTAAAGCAATTTGATGTAAAACAATAATTGAACGAAACAAGATAACTTTATAAAGTTTTTACCGAGACCGAAAACAGTCAGAAAGTACTGAAATGCCCTAGCAAGATTTTAGATACACAAGAATAATTAAATTATATTTAATTATCACGTTTTTTAAATAAAAAAATTTGAATAGAAATACTTAAGCATATTTAATTAAATAGCGTTGTTGAGAACGCGAATATTCAAGGTTGAAATCCATTTTTTCTTTTCTATTTCGTACGAGACGTAACCGTTCATTAAATACATAACGAATAGTAAAAACGAATATTGTTATAAATGTTATGAAAAAGAAGTGAAATACTATCAAATATATACCATTTATATCAGAAAAATGATTTGGAAAACAATTAGCGCAAGTTTCGTGCTTGAATCATCCGTTAAGGTCCGCTCAAATGAGTCCCGAACCGATAATTATCAAAGTTATATTAAAATGTTACAAAATCTACCCTAAACTAGTTGGGACTTGTCACTTTGTTTTAAACTTTAATATATATAAAAAGTTTATAATTTTTTTTCTCATTCCATCTCAAATATACACACACACAAACATATAAACACTCTCTCCCTCCCCGTGAATTCCGGCAGCCATCCCCCACCGCCGGCCACCCTGCCGCCGCCGGCCACCACACCACGTTCGCCGCCTGCCTAAGACTTTTCGGGCGTAAGTTTTCCGGTGAGCTTCAAAAAGCTTCCTCGTCACCCGATCTAACCGACCATCTACACCACTCGCGTTTCCCCCCTCCTCTCCGGCTGCTGTCCCACCGCAGCCAACACCACCATCACCCAACCACCTCCATCATCATCATCACCACGACAGCCTCCCCCCTGCTGCTAAATCTACGACGGCCTACCAACACGCTCGCCTTTTTCTCACCAAACGAGACCACCACCAACATCCTGGCCATTGGAACATGCAATATTCCTAAAACCTACTGACCTTTACCATAACTTCTTTCCTCTATTACCTCTGGCCTAAATGTAGCATTGGGAGACGGAACAGTACAAAGTCTGAGACTGCCACTATCGTATGGCTGCTTAAAAACCGTCATTCGCTGATCAAGATAAGTAAACTACCTCACACAGAACCAAGTGCATAAGTCGTGAATATCCTAGTGACCCTAACTCACCTCGTCGTCCTCACCATCCGCACAAAAAAAGCCACCCACATGGGTTGCGTGTGATTTTCTTGACTCACCAATGATGGTGCGTGTTGGCTTGAAATAAATAAACACCATATGGGTGTTTGTCTGTTTCGATGGTTCTTAACCGACACACTATTAAGGGTGTTCCGGTTTGTGTTTTATCCAACCACACCAGGCGCGTTGTTTGGGTTGCACTCGTTAGGTGGTGCGTTGGCTTTGGATTTAGAACCGCAGGCGGGTCCCGTTTGGTTTGATAAAAAAAGCACAAGGTGCGTTTTGGTAAACAACAACATATAGGGTTTGCTTTTGGCTTGTGAGACCGCCATAGGGGTAGCGGTTGGTTTTGTGGATTAATACCGACCAAAGGGTAACTTTTTATGTTTAGTAGAAAAATAACAAGTGGCGTTCTCGGATTGGGATCACAGCCGGGGGCTGTATTTGACTAGGAGACGTCCAAAGAGGGTGCCATTGGGTTTGTGGTTTTAAGCCGCCGCTATGGGTGCGTTCGGGGGTTTTATAGCAGTTATGGGTGTTTGTTTGACTTTGGCAGCCACCACACGGGTTCGATGGGTGGCAGCCACCGCCCTAAGAGGGGTGTTTGTAGGTTGTGGTTGTACACCACATGCGGGTCCGCTTGTTTGAAGCAAATTAGGTCCTTTTGTAATTATGCAGCCAACGAGGGTGTTTGGTTTGGGTTTTTTGGCACGAGTAAGGCACGTTGGTGTTTGGTTATAAACGGTAGGGGTCGCGCTTGGTTGTGGTTTATCAACATAATGTTATGTTTAGGTGAGGCAAAAACCAATAAGGGCGCGTTTGGTTAACACAAATCGGTAATAAATACATTGTAAGAACAATAAATATATAAGTAAAAACTTTATAAATATAAAAGTTAAAAATACCTAGTGGTAGTTAAAATTGTGTAAATAAATATTATACAAATTATTTTTGTTAAGTGAATAATAATAACATATCTAATAGTCAGAAAGCGCGGGCAATATGAATATTGAAAAACGAAGAATGCAACAATAATAAAGATTAAGGAAAACGTAGAGTTTTGCGAAAACGGAAAACGTTATATAAACGGGAAAGTCATGAAGAAATTTTATATAAATTTCTATATTTATTAATGGTTCACTAAAACTGCTATCATTTTAGAAACCGATAAAAGGACGATGTTATATTTTAAAGATATATTAAAATATAACTACACCATAACTTGACAACGAACGAAAACTATATTTTTACAATGAGAAAACTATATTTTTACAATGAGATAACTATTTTAGACACGATCTGTCGGAGAAACGAAATATAATTTATAAAACATTAATTTATATTTTATAATGATTATAAACGGTTACCAACATCGGTTGTTTAATTCATAACATTAAGACATGTGTCAACTTTTATTCAAAGTGTTTTTATTAATTAAATGGTTGTCAAACTAATTGTTTTATTAATTATCCCACTTATTGTATAAAACCTGCAAGTATATTATTACTTTTCCATTAATCTTATGGATTGAATGTAAATTTATTGGCTATATAATACACGATAGAATTATATAAGTTTAATTTTTCATAAGTAATATATAAAGAAATATATTAACAAACTACTTTTGCGTATATTTTTTAATTTATTTATTTAACCACCCACCAAACCATTACAAAGTTCAATCTAAATCTCATCAACGTGTCGCTTGATGTAACCATATCGGGAAACCCAAATACGTTATCCTAGGCTAGTGGGGCTTAGCCGTTAAGATAAGCCGTAACTTCTTGGTCGAGCCGTTTCGGTTTTCGTTCGTGCTGTGCTTAATAAGGGCACTTCTGCCAATCATTCTTCAAACATCGAGGTGAGTTCATAACCTTGTTTTTCAATCTTTTGAATGTTATGAAACCCCCGATGGGGCAGTACATGCTTGTCTAACAAACTCCGTATTTACTTGTTATCTATAACAATGTTATTTGTTTTTTAAAGGATATTAATAATTCATAGCCTCACTATTTCTCGTTTTGGATAACGGTTAATATATAATTTTTTGTGGATGAAAATAGCAATCGTTTTATAAATGGACACAAGTGGATCAATTTTATATTATGATTACGTGTTGCCTAAGTAGCGATAACCCAAGTTGAGCCCCTTATCATGAACTGTCAATGCATAGATGTAGTTGTGAATTACATTATGTGAGCGCGAATGTATAAATGATCTATTGGGGATGGGGACGACCTCCCCGTTCGGGTGACTAGCTATCACCGGGAACGAACGTTATAGCATGTCAAATTTGGAGATGTTTCGGGTTAGACATCTAATCGGGGCAGAAATTGCAATATATATTATTGCAAGAAAGATCGTCGAGCTTCAAGTGTCAGGAGTCTTCGAGAACCTTTGTACAAAATTCCGTAAAATCCCAGGGTTTCGTGATGTTTGCATTTGTTGTTTCACATCACGGGAGTTTATAATGTTTGTGATAGTTGCAGTTTGCTTTATCACGGGAAAATCTTGTGGTCCTATGTTTTATACTATTTGGGCCGACATTGGTGATTTAAAGGTCCTGGCATTGTTTTGCACTGGTGGATTTAGAAATCATACATAATTTTGAAAGGACATTTTAAGAATTAAATGGTCATTTATAACTTTTGAACCCTTTGGGTTATTATTCATATCAAACACTAACCTAAGACTCACCAAATTTATGTTGACAATTTTTTTAAGCATGTTTTTTCTCAGTAAATTAGATGACTTGGATTATCTGATGTGCAATTGGAGTCTAAATATTGACAAATTTCATAATTGGATTTCTACAAATGATACAATCACGTTGTGACGCTTTATAAGCTTTTCATTTGATGCAATTAAGGGACCACTATTAATTTGGATTTCAAAAAATCAACGAGAATGTTTACAAACGACACATTGTCGAGGTCGTTCTCCTTGTAACTAACGCTGTGTAATTATGAAGTAGCACCCCAAGTGGGGTATTCCGCTCTGCGTATTGAAAATTTTGGGTTTACAGATTGGTATTATAGCACTGGCCTATAGAAGAACTAGTGTAATGCAATATTTACCCTAGACTATAGTCGTTTTCACAAACATTGCATCACATCAAACATTTTCAAAGTCATACACGCTACTTTCTTATGTGCTTACATTACGTGCACGTCATTTAAGTTCTACCTTACATACAATATATGTAAATATAAATGCTTACATCTTTTGCGTATATCGCACGTTTAATTATATAAGAGTATTTATATAAATACCAGAGCATTTCTTCAGACATTGTAAGTTAAACAATGGTCTCAATTATACCTCAGACATTGTGATTTCTACAACTGACTCATTTCACTTCTAAGACATTGTGACTTCACATGGACTCAATTAATACCTCAGACAATGTTAGTTTTATACAATGGTCTCATTTTATATTACTTAGACAATCTGAGTTGCACAAATGGCTCAATTATACCTCAAGCAATTGTAAGTTTAAACAATGGTCTCTAAGGACATTATTTTTCTTCATAGCTGATATACAAATTGTATAACCCGGAAGACCGAAATAATTTTTGTTTACATGAAAAATGTATGAATACTAAGTATTACAAGTCTTGTAAGGGCGGGACTTGTAATTTGAAGATTGAAAATATAATTTGTTATATTTTGTAAACCAAAATCCGACCTTTCAAAATCTCGAACCCCGAATCCTACGTTCTATTTTCTGATTTAAATTACCCGTTATAAAAAGGCGTCAAAGTCCGTTTTTAGTTCAATTCTCGTCTAAACTATATCTAGTATCGTTTATACATTAATATCAGTCCCGTTTTAATATTTATAACATATTATACTAGACCGCGCAAGTTTCAATATGTTTCATCACATTTTAATTTGTCCGATCAATCAAATGAAACAATTAAATACTTTGTGGTGCAAAACCAACTCACCCTTTTCGGTGTCACCACAATTAGACGCACCCTACGGCTGTTTTCGACAGCCGAACCAAACAACCCTTTTCTTGTCATAATCAAACCAAACACACCCTTGTCGGGTTTAACCCGAACCCGACTCACTCCCGGTTGTCCCCGGCTGTCCCCGCAGCCTAGCCCGTCAACCCCGGCTGTCCCCGAGCCTAACCCGACACCCCGGCTGTTTCGACAGCCAACACAAACAAACGCGCCCTAGTGGTTGTTAACCCTTAACCCGACCCGACAACCCTTGTCCCCCCGGCTGTGAACGGCAGCCAACCAAACACTCCTTGGTGGCGGTTGCCATAAACCAAACGCACCCGTTGCGTGGTTGTCACAGCCAAACGCACCCCTAATTGGTGAAATAATAATCCAAACACACCCTTCCGGTGTTATAAGAACCAAAACGCACCCTAGTTGGTACACGGCAAACCCACACGAACACCCTTCCCCCTCGGCTGTCCCCGGCTGTCCCACAGCCTAACCCGACCCAAACGCATTATCGTCGGGTGTTATAAACCCCAGACGCACCCTAATCTACGCCCAACCAAACGCACCCCGCTGTGGTGGGCTTATATAACAGAACAAACACACCCCTCTTGGGGTTCTCTTCACAAACCAACAGTACCCTTGAGGTGTGGTGGCTGTCCCGAAAACAAACACCCTTGCGGTGTTTTAATAAAATCAACCGCACCCTTATTGTTGTTAACCCACGAAACCCGACGCACCCTTTTGTGAAAAACACAACCAAACGCACCCCTTATGTGGTGATAGCCACATATACAAACGCACCCCACGGTGGCTGTGGTGGTGGCGTGGGTTCGGTGGTGGTGATGGTGGTGTTATAAGGCGCGTGAAGGAGAGTGATGGTGGGGATCGGATAGATCCGGTGGTAGGGAGTCTTTTTGGATCTTCGCCGAAAAAGCCCGCAGGAAAAGTTTTCTGGCGGTGGTGGTGGTCGCCGGTGGGTGGGGAGAGAGGAAGGAGAAGGGTGTGTGTTTTTATATCAATGAAAATGTATAAAAGTTTTATATATATATATATAAAAGTTTTAAAATAAAATAGAAAATTTATAATAGTATAGGGTGGGTTATGTAATTATTTCACAGGGACCATATGTGTAATTATTGGGAAACTTTTATAATATATTGGTTCGGGACTCATTTGAAAGACTTAACGGACGATTCAAATCTCGAAACTTTCGCCATTGTTTTTCAAATTATTTTTCTAATAAAAATGAGTATTTACACGAATAGTTTTCACAATTGTTTTACAAAATTTATTTAAAACGTTTGTTATTTATATATATATTTTTCTGATAAACTTTATCCGTAAAACGAATTTTAACTTTAATAATTGCGTTTTTAACATACGTTTTCGATTAACAAGATAATTAATTTATTAAATATTTTTATTTAATAACTTATGATAATTAAATACAAATTTAATTATTTTGGGTCGGTACGCGTTGTGTTCAAAAATTTTGCGAGGGCATTTCAGTCACCTTCTGACTGTTTTCAGGTCTCGGTCGAAACTGAAAAGTTGTTTGAAATGTCGTTTTACATTAAATTGCTTTTGAGTCCGAGTCGTGAAAACGTGATTTGGATGGTCGTTCTTGTAAGTCAAGCCAGACCCGAAAAGTCAAAGGTACCAATAGTTATCTAAAGTTCCGAAAATTGCCGGATGTCACAGTACCTACCCCTTAAAGAAATCTCGTCCCGAGATTAAATTTGTGTTATCCGCTTAGTGTGACTAGGAACAAGACTTAAGATTTACTAAGCCAGTTGAACATGACGCTGATAACTTTATTCAGCAATATCTGATGTTTCGACCCTTCTTAATATACATAGGTTTCGGCTAGGTTGACCAGGATATCCAATCCATTAGAATAGGTATCTTAGGAAAACATCGTTTCAAGATTTATTGTCGGTATAAACGCTTTATGAAGAAAGCCTCTTAATAGTGAACACGACAAGGGAGAAAGTGTAGTCGCGTGGTTATGTCTATATAAAGTCATAAATGTCTTAAGGCAGAGTCTCGTTTCTGCTATCTGTAACGTTTGATGATTAATAAATTACTTTGCAGTACTAAATAGTATCATGACTTAAATTAGTGTACTATTGGTCTGCAATGAATAATTCGATTGAATGCTATATCGACATATGCTTATCTTATTCAAGGTAGGTTTCATCACCTAGTTGATAAAGTTTGTACAATCTGGGACCACTCCAGGACCCAACAACAGCAACCATAACGACGATAACTATAACAAACGGTGATGGGATGCAGAGGGTGAGGACCCTCCGAGAAACAATATCCCCAGAATAAAGTTCAATAAATGAGAGGAGCTCGCGAGAGAGCTTATGCGATAGACGGCGGATTATGGTACTCAGTCGCTAGTTCGATGAATCAACTCCATTAACTCAAGTGTGTAACAAGTCTGTTAGTTCCACGAACAGTTCGTGATTGCAAGGATTTGCAATCGTAAAAGTAACGACTTAAGAATGAGATAAGGTAGCTCAAGCGAGGCCTTAAGATTCTGCTGAGTGGCAAGACACGATTGTGTCTCTAGACCCTTTTTAACGGATTCTAATAATTATCGATTTCAGGTTCATACTCGTGTCATATCGGATACCATTAAGCCCACTCATTTATAATTTCTTATTTATATAAAGAAGCGTCTAAATTTATGTAAGTAAGAAATGATAAACTTATGGTTTGGTGATTTATAATTTATTTATTTAAATGAAGAGGCG
>BQNB010035276.1:20745-46916 GCA_026074375.1 Tanacetum coccineum | reverse complement strand
GTTGTATAATGCTTATGTTTCTGAGTTTATGTCTTTGTTTACTATGAGTGGCTAGTGCCTGTGTGCACTTGCTTAGATGATGTTTGTGGTTTGATGATTTGCTTTGATTGTGATAACATGTTTTAATTCAAATTCAAGCTAGTACTAAGATCCAATCATACTTTTGTTTCATAGTGACAGTGTTTTATCAAATTAGATTGGTTGCTAATAGTTCTATAGGTCGAAAAGGTTATTGTTATTAATCAATTGTAGCTTTTTTGTCCATGATTGACTACCTTTTGTATTGACAATTTCCTAGATGATTTGATTAAACAAGAAATATTTTTGTGGATGTTGATAAATTTATGAAACCAACCACGAATCAGATTTATCGAAATTGAGTTAGTCTTGAATTGGTTGATTAAATTGAATGCTTGTTTTTATCATTTTTTGATCTTGACGAGGATCATGAGTCTTGAAAACAATATATTAGATCACCATCTATTTATCATTATCAACTTGTTAAAAGTCTTTGTCACAATCAAACAATCTAAATATCCAAACTAGTCTAAGCAAGCGTAGTTTTAATCATTTGAATTATTATTATAATTTTTATTTGCTTGCTTTCAATTTTTAAGTACAACTATTATAACGATTACCATAGCTTTTATAAGTCATTTCCTAACTCACACAAATCTCCACGAATGATCTCGGCTTACCATATTACATCTTGCTACTAACGGACGAGTACGCTTGCTCGTATGTGTTGCTAATAAGATAGGTAAACCTCGTTATAAATATTAAAATTTGCACCATTAGGAAAACATCACACCTGGCGAATAGATTACTCAAAAAAAAAACGTTTAAGTATAAAGGATGAGGGTGAATCCCACATCTGAGCCCGTGACATAGGTGGTAAAGTTAACATTACAAGACACTGCAACTTTTAGAAGAAGGAAATAAACACTAACCATTAGAATACATTTGAATCAACAATGACACAAAATATAAACTACCGTCTAACTAGACCAGTACGCGAATTGTTCTTCAGTTAAATCTTCACATACATCATCATCATATGGGAATGTTCGTATAAACTCGAGTTCCCATTACCACCTCCACTCTTAGAAGAGCTACTAACCTTATTTTAGCTGCCATAAAACTCGCGGTTTCGTTATAAACCTCATCCACATCATTCTCGATCTCCTGATAACCCAAATCACCATCCTTGTTGATCACAATGTTCCAAACAACCTTATCTCCTTTCCCACCAAATCCACCTCTATGAGCGACACGCCGACACCTTCTTCATTTTCTACCATATTAAGCATATTAAACGGATTAGATAATATTGTATTTGTTCCTCTATTGTTAACCACATTAGGGTACTTTTTAGTACCCCTTGTGCTAGCCTGATTAGGCTTCTTATTTGCCTCGTTACCATGCTTCGTAGACACAGAGCCACCCTGATAAGCATTTGGGTTTTGGGGAGTGTATGACCCTTTTTGGTTGTCTGTAAATCATGTAAATTGGCATATTTTAGTGTCATTAATGAAATCAAAGACCGGATCTATGTCATGACAGCAGTAAGCTATGCTAGGTTGAAGCGGCGTGTTTGGGCCTAAATTGGAAGGAATATATTTATTTCTCTAATTCATAGTATATTTAGTTATTTACTTTGAATGTAGATCTGAATATTTTGGTTAATAATTTTCTCACTAATGACCTTGGCGATCTTATAATAAATTACATACTTGATTGTAATTATATAAATATAAGCGGGATATATATCACCGAGAAGATACCCAAATAACCATTTATCGTTGTTCATCATTTCAAGATCCGATGGCATTATAAGCTGTTAAATTTGTGTGTCTACTATCATGAAGTAATTGACAAGTATCATCAACATTTTGAACAGAACGCCATGTATGTAAAGATTTTTTTACATACATGGTATTCTGTTCAAAAGATTTGAGAGATCCTCTTTCTCTCACCTTTCACAAATCGGTCATATCCTGTCAAATTAAAAAATTATTCAATACTTGTGTTATGTAACCATGAGTGGAGGAAAAGTTTGACTTGACATGTATTTAAGAAAATAAAAGAACATATAACAATGATGATACTAATATATATATTCTCTCTAAGAAAAGTGAATTATACAGCTTAGACGTAACCGGTTAACCAGTTTCGGTTTCGGTTCAGTCAACATGAATCAGTTTCGGTCAACGAATCAGTCAAAACCGGTTTGGAAGAAAACCCGAAACCGGTTTGAAATCCGTTTCGTGTGCGGTTTGTAGTCGAACCGGTCACACCGGTTTGGAACCGGTTCATGATCGATTAACCACCCAAATCGGTTTTGACTGGGTTTTTTTTCTTTCACTTTTCGTGGTTTTGTACACTATAAACCGAATAAACTTCAACTTTTATTTAATAGAAACCCTAGTACATCAGAAACGAAATACATTGGAAAGGAAAATACAACACAATGCAAGGAAATTTAAAATACAACATCAACAACATAATACAAGCGAATTAAAAAATAAAAACATTACTAATCGAAAATAGTAATCATACTATTCATCATCGACTTCGCGTGCTCACATCAATAAATCATAACCGTGGTCCTCAACGGATATACAGCTCTGTGCCTCGCTGCTAAGCATCTAGTGCAATTTCTTTCATCGGATAGTGGAATGACTTTAACGTCGTTGTCCAGCCTCGCTCATCAAAAGTGACATCTTCTTCAAAGACTACGGGGGTTCAAGAGTTGGAGATATTTGTCTTGTTTACCACTTTGAGCGTCCAAGTGATCTTTTAAGCACATACACATCTCTAAGGACGCCGGAGTGAGTCTTGTTCTTCGGATTGACAATACCCTCCCACTTGTTGAAAATGCGGATTCAGAAGCTACCAAAGAAGGTTGTACACTTATTATATCCATGGCTATGCGGGATAGAACGGGAAACATTGTTTCCTTTTCTTTCCAAAAACCTAAGACATCAAAAGTTGCAAACTCTTTGGGATGAAGATGTGTGATAAAATCCGAATTGACATATCGCTCATATTCGCTAGACATTATAGGATCAGTCCTTGCCTTTTTTTTGTATGTGCTTTTAAACCATTTAGCAAACGGCTATAATTATTTCCGCCACTCGCCTTCGATGAAGTAGCCCCACCACTTGTTTGAGATGATTGAGTTGGGTTACCATATTTTGCATAATAAAAATTATACAAACCTTCCAAAGATTCTTTAAAATAACCTTTTAACTTAGATGCAAAACGATCATCAAAAAACTCTAAATCCGTACTTATCGACTCGATAAGATAGTCTACCCCGTTTACGTTAAAACATGGATTTAAAGCGGCTGCACAAGTAATTATCAGTGGCATGTGTTGAAAATATTTTCTAAGTTTTTTCTTCATTGGTTTAATCATACTTGACAATATACCCCCCTCAAGTTCATATTCGCTTAATACCGTACTCATGAAGAAAATCTGTTGAAGTACCAATGGAGATGTTGGGTAGTAAACCCCCGATAAAATTTATGTGGCATTGTTAAACACTTCAAGTAATTTGGTTAAAGATTGAATAATAACCCAATTTTCAGCCGGAAAATAATTACACCTATTCTTATTGGCCAAAAGGTCATGAAAATATGCCAAAGTATTTTTTTGTTCAACCACTTAGGAACATATAATAATGGAGTTCCAATAGTGTCTTTGAACTCCCAATTTGTCGATAAACAAGGTTTTTCATCTGCACTTTACACAGATTTTAACAATACGCAAGTTGTTGGGTTCTTGCACTTGATTTGAAAATATCTTTTAACATTGATCCTAAAAGACATCTCTTATAGCATTCAATACGCTGGACCACCTAAACCAGCCATTGCAACAACCCAAGGTTAATGATAGTTGCAACACAACGACTATGATAAAAATCACCCCCCCTTGGGGATCGTATTATAATTTTAGCTTTATCCAATGGCGGATGTGTTGTTGCTAGCATTATCCAATGTAATTGACATAACTATATCTTCCAAGTTAAAAATTGGTAAGGACCTATATATTAACATTTTTAAACAGGCTCCAGCCCCCCCCCCCCCCCGCCCCCCCCGCCCCCCCCCCCGTGTGAGGAGACAGAAACTCTTCGAATGAAATGACCCGCTTCATCATTTGCCAAGTACCGGGTTCAATCCAATGTACGGTAACATACATGTAAGAACCGGGCACCCCATGAGGAGCGGACCATACATCCATTGTTAGGTTGACACAAGCATTTATGTTACCAAAACTATCAATTATTTCTTGTTTAGCCGCCAACCATAATTTCATTGCATCACGTTTGAGAGTAGAGCGACTTATATGAGTGTATCTTGGTTGCATAGTGTTCTGGAACACCCTCGTTGTTTGCTCGTGGTCAAAGTGGTTGAACGGTAACGCTCGTTGAATCACCAAACCCGTGAATTGTTCACGAAGATAATCCGGATCGTGCCTGAAAACACTCTTATCTCGAGCCATAGACGTTTGCCCCGCTTCCGGATTCTGGTTCTTCTGTGCCTTTATTGCTTCACAATGCGGATGAGTTATGTGATTCCTCAACGTCGTGTTGGAACCCTGCGATAAGAAATGAAAGCAATGCTTGCATTGAGCTTTTTACGAGTTGTCGGTCATTATGCAAAGGTTGAAGTCTTTCTAAATTTGGGGGTTTCGATTGGTTAATATGATTTCACGAATTGTCGGTGCACTTGTTGAACCAACACCGGTGACAGTTGAGGCGGATGCGGATTCACTTGCCATCGAAAGAAATTTGGTTTTGCTTTTGATAGTTTTTTTTGTTTAGGATTGTAATGTAAGTTGTGATTTGAACTCTAACACAACACATCAATTTATAATCATTAAAAGTGCTAAATAACAAACACTACAACGAAGAAAGTCAGAAAAACGGGTTCCCCCACGTGTTAAAAGCTTAATATTCGAAATTTGAAAATTTTGTATTGGCTCCCGGTCGGTTCGGGTTGAAACCGGTTTGGGGAAACCGGTTTTACAAACCGGTCATAAAAGCGGTCGAAACCAAGAAAACCCAAACCGGTTCCAAATCGCCGGTTTGGCCAAGAACCGAAACCGGTTTGATCAAAACCGGGGTTGATCGGTTCACTCTAAGAAAAGTGAATTATACAGCTGACTGTGTGATGTGATGCCTTTATATCGTATACTTGTGATATTTGTCGTTATGCTATCGTAGGTAGAAGTTGGAATGGTGAAGCATGGTACATATATATTGAAAGTTCCATTCTTTTTGTATCTTTTGAGGCATTTTTAAAGAGATAAATACATTTGTTAAATACACACATTTCAGCAAGCTACTAAGTTGTTGCCTGTTTCATTATAACGAATATATGGTCCAAGTATTATCATTTTTAGAAGAATTAGACATTGTTTTGTCGCATGTTTTATAATATTGTGTTGGCATGTGACCAAGTCCATTCCCTCAGCTCAGTTTTACATATTATTCTTTGTCCCTTTCCCATGCCAACATTTTCTTTGGTCAATGGCATAAAAAAACATATGCGGATATCGTGGCATAAAATATATAGTGCTAACGTAAGAAGTTAAATCTTTGAATATAAATACTAGTCAACTTACTAGATAGCAAATTCATTTCAACATTTCAATGTCTTTACTTGTGCTTTTCATATACTACATCAGCCTTGTTTCTGGCCAAACTAGAACAGAGGCTGCTGAAACACGGTGCATTGAAAGAGAGCGAAGAGCACTCCTTCAGTTAAAAAGTGGGTTATTGGATGATGCGGGCATACTCTCTTCGTGGAGTAATCACAGAAGCTCACATGATTGCTGCTTATGGAAAGGTGTAGGCTGCAGCAACATAACTAATCATGTTATAAGTCTCCAACTTAACGGATATTGGTCAGACGAACTTTTTGAGGTAGTTGGGTTAGGAGGTCAAATCAGCTCTTCACTGCTTGAGTTGAAACACTTGAACCATTTGGACCTCAGTTTTAATAGTTTCACCCAATTGCCAGAATTCGTCGGTTCCCTTAGAAAACTTCGATACCTCAATCTTTCGAGCATTGATTTTGATGTTTCAAAAGTTCCACCTCAATTGGGGAGACTCTCAGACTTGCAAACTCTCGATCTCTCATCTTCTACCATCATTTTGAAAAACATGGAGTGGCTCTATAAACTTTCCTCACTCAAATACTTAAACCTCAATTATATAGATCTGAGTGATACTAATAACCTGTTGGAAAGATTGATCACCCGACTTCCATCACTTTTTGAACTACATCTTGGTATTGTCTTCTTCCAAAAGTTCCTGTTAATAGGCTTCTTCATGTCACCAATATTTCAAAGTCTCTTTCTATTCTAGATATATCCGATAATTATCTTCCTTCGTCTTGTATATATCCTTGGTTATTCAACTTAAGTGGAAGCCTTACTAATATCGATCTCTCTTATAACGAGTTAAATGGTAGCATTCATGAAGCTTTTGGTGCATTCACTTACCTACGGAAGTTAGATTTGACCTCAAATGGCCTTAAAGATGGTATCCCAAGATCGTTTGGGAACTTCAGCACCTTAGAATTCCTATATCTTGCCGGGAACACTCTAAAAGAAGATCTTCTGAACATCTTCCATCTCTTGGGGCCGGCAAAGAAGTCGATCCAAGTTCTGGAGTTGAGTTATAACAACATAAGTGGTTCTTTGCCTGATTTTACAACATTCATGGATTTACAAGAATTACATCTTTCTAACAATGACATCAACGGATCTTTCCCTGAAAAATTTGAGCAGATATCGAATCTCATTATCCTTGATTTGGCTGATAACCAGATCAGTGGCTTGCTCCCAGATCTTTCACCTCTTTCTTCATTGCAGGAGTTATATTTTGAGAGAAACCGTTTGGAAGGGAATCTAGGAGAAAATATTATGCAACTTTCGGAGCTAAAATGTTTGGGGGTCTCTTCAAATCTCTTGCAAGGTAAAATATCTGAAACTCATCTCGTAAATCTGTCTCATTTAGTTTACCTTGATTTGTCAGATAACTCCCTCGTTCTGGAACTTGATTCTGATTGGTCTCCAATCTTTTCACTCGATACTATTTCATTGTCATCTTCCAAGTTGGGTCCTTCTTTTCCAAAGTGGATGCGATCTCAGAAGAATTTCTCCATACTAGACATATCTAACTGCCAAATCAATGACTCTATCCCGAATTGGTTCTGGGATCAATTAACACCCCGCCTTCGTTACTTAAATCTCTCATCTAACAATATTCATGGCACTGTGCCAGATTTGATGTATGCAGAACAACCTGTATTTGATTTAAGCTCTAATAATTTTCAGGCCCAATACCGCTGTTTCCTTTCAGCACCCAAGCATTGGTTCTCAGCAATAACATGTTCTCGGGAACTATTTCCCTCCTATGGAATCTCACTGACATATACAATCTGGATCTTTCAAGTAACCAGCTGACAGGAGAGCTTCCCGATTTTTGGATGAACTTCACTAGCATGTTATATTTTAACCTTGAAAATAATAATTTCACAGGGAGGATCCCCACAGCGATGGGATCCTTTTCCAGTGTTTATATGTTAAGTATGCGTAGAAATCGGCTTAATGGAGACCTGGCTTCCTCCTTTAAGAACTGGGCCAACCTAGAATTTCTTGATCTTGGAGAAAATAACCTTTCGGGTAGCATACCTGATTGGATAGGGAAAAGCCTTTCAAATTTACGTGTTCTTAGCTTACCATCCAATGGGTTTCAGGGGACCATTCCTACAAGCCTATGCGGGCTTGAAAATTTGCAGATCTTGGACATCTCTGTCAACAATATCTCAGGAACCATTCCCAAATGCTTCAGCCGCCTGCAATCCATGGCTGAGAAAAAAACCGTAGCATTTTTGGGGAAACGAAATGTTGGGTTGGAACGAACCAGGCTTTCTCTCAGTAAAGCTACACATGTGTTTAAGGCATTGTTGGCATGGAAAGGGATGAAACATGAGTACAGTAGTACCTTGGGTCTTGTAACTAGCCTTGATCTTTCTAGCAATATGCTCAGCGGAGAAATACCAGGCGAAATCAGCAATCTTTTGGGTCTTGTTGCCTTAAATCTTTCTAGAAACAACTTAACAGGGAAAATTCCTCAAGATATCGGAAAATTAAGATGGTTGGATTTTCTCGATCTGTCGAGGAATCATCTGGCTGGTGGCATCCCGGCAAGCCTTTCACAGTTGACCAATCTTGGGGTGCTGGACCTTTCAAACAACAACTTGTCAGGGAGGATACCAACTAGCACTCAATTGCAGAGCTTTGATAATTCATCCTACATTGAGAATCCTTCACTTTGTGGGCTTCCACTTGCTATTTCATGCCCAGAAGATTTACTACCTCAAAATCCACGAACTACAGTACAAACCGACGATTATGAAGATCAAGATAAGCTGATAACTCGCGGTTTTTACATTAGCCTTTTGATAGGATTGGCATTTGGGTTTTGGGGCGTGTATGGGACTTTGGTTGTCAGTAAATCATGTAGATATGCATATTTTAGTTTCATAAGCCATGTCAAAGACTGGATCTATGTCATGACAGCAGTGAACTATGCTAGGTTGAAGCGGCGTGTTTGGGACTAAATGGGAATGCATACCTTTATTTCTTTTTTTTTCTTAAATGCAGATCTGTATACCTTGGTTAATAATTTACTCAATAATGACCATGGCGGTCTTATAATAAATTCCATGCTTGATTGTAAATTTGTAATTATATAAATAAGCGAGATATATATCATTGAGAACATACCCAAAGAACCATTTATCCTTGTTTATCTTTTCAAGGTCCGATGGCATTATAAATTGTTAAATTTGTGTGTCTACATACTGTCATGAGAAATTGACAAGTATCATCTATTAGCCGATAAATAAATAAGTTCAAGCCTATGTGTGAGTTATTAGGGTTTTAATATTGTTTGTCATGTGTAGTTTATAAATAGTGGATAATTAATAAAGATTAACCTACTGGTTTTCATTATTCAACATCATCAACATTTTGTACATAATGTTGTTCTTGCCTTCGATTAAACCTTGTTTCTGCGATTGTATAACTTCCTGAATCGGTATGAATTTAAGAAGGGTGTTTGGGACAGCAAGATTTATATCAGAATAACAAGATATAAAGCTGTAGAAACTAAACGTTATATTAATCAGAAAGTAATTGTATTGATGATGTTGTTTACAGAGAATTGACCTATTTATACATAATGAATCGGTGTGAAGAGTACCGATTCTATAAAAGTAATCGACATATCTAAACGGTTTTATTCCTATAATATTGGACCCAGCCCAATTTGACTACGGTTTACAGAAACTACAAGTATAATACAAATATATACTAAATAGGCCCTAAATATTCTACTTCTATATTAACTAACTACTGATTATAACATTAGTTCCAACATTTTTTGTATGCAATGTGGGTTCCAGAATATTACCAGCCAATATTGAAGATCATTGCCCTTTCCGCAGCTTTACGGTCTAAATCGCTGTCTCTTAACGATTCATACATCAAACAGTGTGCAACTAGTCCTATAGACCCCCTAAGTTCTGGCTAAACAACCAAATCTAAAGAATATTAGCTTTGATATTTTAAAAACTGAGCATGATAACAATAAAAATGAAATGTCTCATGGAGTAGCTGATGAGAAGAAGCAGACTTCAGATGATGTACGTGTTATCGATGTTATGGAAGCTGATATCGATAGGGACACATTAAGCAGAGGCATCATAGGTGAAGTTAAAAAACTAGAGTACCTCGACAAATTTGCTGGCTTTTGTGAGGTTGAAGGGCTGTTCAACGTAGCCATCAAACACTTGGGGGGATTAGAAGTAATGATTATTGTTGAGACGATGGAAACTGTCAACAACGTGTTACGAAATACGAAATATCAGAAAGTGGGACGACCAATCAGGTAACCAAATCTTGAACAATACCATGAATTTCTTTAGATGAAATATTCAGGTAACGAAGACTCAGGGTTAACTGCTTCCAGAACCAATCAGGGACAGTATCATTAATTTCAGCATCAGAAACGTCAATTATGGATAAATTCTTCTGAGTTTGCAGCCAGGATGGGAAAGAAGGACCCAACTTGCAAGATGACAACGACATGACTTCAAGGGAAAAAGATGGAGACCAATCAGAACCAAGCTTGATAACTAGGGAGTTATGCGACAGATCAAGATAAACCAGCTGAGAAAGATTTTTTAGGTGAGTTTCAGTCATTGTACCATGCAAGAGATTTGAAAAGACCCCCAGAAATTGTAACTCAGAGAGTGACATAATCCTTTCGGCTAAGGCGCCTTCCAAACGGTTTCTCTCAAAATATAATTCCCTCAATGAAGATAGTGTCGAAAGATCCGGAAGCAATCCACAAATCTGGTTATCAGCTAAATCAAGGATGAAGATATTTGAGATTTTCTCAAACTTTTCTGGGAAAGTACCCTGCATCTCATTGCCTTTAAGATGTAATTCTTTCAAAGCTGTGAATGTTGTAAAATCGGGCAAGGAACCACTTATCTTGTTATAACTCAATTCCAAAACTTCGATCGACTTTCTTGCTGGCTCCAAACGTTGAAAAATTCTGGGAAGGTCTTCTTTTAGAGTGTTCCCAGCTAGATATAGCGAACGTAAGTTTTTGAAGTTCCCAAACGATCTTGGTATACTTCCTGTAAGGCCATTCATGGTCAAATCTAAGTTCTGTAACTATGTAAATGCACCAAAAGCTTCAGGAATGATACCATGCAACTTGTTGTAGGACATGTCGATATTTGTAAGGCTGCTACTGAAGTTGAATAACCAAGGATATATTGAAGAGGAGGGAAGATAGTTTGACAATATATCGAGACTTTGAAAATTTGGTGAATAAAAGTGGCGTAGCAACAGAAATCTGTGGCAGCGAACAAGTACCGTAGTATGTAAGTTTGAGAAAGGGAAGGAAGTCGGTGATGATATTCCTTTAAGAAAATTATCAGACCTCACTTAGGTCCTATGTAACACAGGCTTAGGACATGAAGCGAGTTGAAAGTTTAGTCTGGATGTTGGAAATTTATAATCTATTTAATCTCATAAGGCTTAGTAAGAAAAAGAAAAGGACCGTATAAAGTGGTGGTGTGGCCGCTAGGACCAACAAGACCCCAATAGAAGAAAAATATGGTCAGTTGAAGACTTAGGGTTATAACGATTAGGAATATAGTTAACGTCATTTACTTTTTCATTAAAACGTTGTGCCCAAGTTGATAGCAACGATTGACAGTGTATATATATATAGACCTTCTGCAGATTGTAATCAACAAAAACAATTCAATTCATAATCAATAAAGAAAGCATAATATAAACACATTACTTGTGTTCTTTTATTCTTTTATCAGCATGTTTTTGATTCATAGAGACTAATATTTGGCATCAGAGCCAGGTTCATCCAGGGAAGAACAAGAGAAAGAAAGGCAGAAAACTTGATTCAGGGAATCAAGTACGCCAACGATTCAGGGAATCGTTCCAAGAAGAGAGAGCATCAATTCGGGGAATCGTTCCAAAAGAAAAGGAGGGAGAACAACAATACTGGGAATTGTTTCCAAAAGAAGGGAGACCAATTGATTCAGGGAATCAATCAAAGAAAACTGCATACCGAGAGAGACAGATTCAAAAAAGAGAGAAAGGAAGGAAACAATTCAGGGAATCATTCAAAAAAATAGAAACCAATTGATTCAGGGAATCAATCAAGAGAAAACTGACAAGAAAAAATTCGAAAGAAGAAGAGAGAGGAAGAACGCGAGATCTAAGCAGAAGCAGGTTTATTTGGGGATAGAGAAAAAGAAAGCAGGGAACAAAAGAACGCCCAGAATTATATTGGTTTTTTAGAAGAAAACCAAATTGAAAGATATAACGGGAGACAAAAACGAAAGGGTCGTTTATAAAGAAATCACCACACAGACATATCAATGTCCAATTTTAAACAACACAAACTACACACTATGGGCTTTAAGAATGAAGGAAGATATTTATGGCAACGGAGTTAAAGGGACTTGATAGAAAGGAATGAGTAATCAAAAGAAACTGATTATAAAGATATACATTCTACTAACTCAGCAAATCTATTTCAGGGTTACCAAAGATTGCAAATGTAAGTTGCGATGTGAAACAACACAATAAATATGTGGACTCACTAATAGGGCCCAGATTTATTTGTGACCGAAGATGTACAACAGCACACTCTCAACAAGTCTAAAATCCGAATTTGAGAGACTCATGAGTGAGGGGGGAGAAAGATGACTCAATATAGATTCATTCGCTGGGAAAATGATGGGAATTATTACAAAGGCTGCTACATGTGGATTAACGTTTGATGAACAAACGAAAGTTCGAAAGGTACTTAATGCAGTACCAGATAAATTCCTGCCAATAGTAGCAACCATTGAAATGATTGTGGACTTTAAAACCGTAAAACTGGAGGAGATCATTGGGAAACTTAAAACCTATGAGAGAAATATTTAAGATTAGAAACAGGAAGCCGAGAAGGATAATAGCGAGATTAGATAATAGCGAGAAGTTGCTGTTGACACGCCATGGGAACTACAGGAATAATGAACGCAACAATATGAACGATAGACGAAGAAATAATAATCTGACACAAGGAAGAGACCAAGAAAGATTCGCAAGAGATAGTAAGAATGAAGATAGCTATGACACGAGGAAAAGAAATTCTGGTGAACAAAACTACCGAAGAGACACTAGAGAAGTAGAATGTTATAATTGTCATGAGTTTGGACACTATGCAAGAGACTGCCCAAAACCAAACCGTAGACGAGAAATATCAAACCTGGTGGAAGAAGACTTAGAACCAACATTACTGATGGTTAAATCTCTAGAAGAAACCGATTGAAAGAGAGCAAAGATTAAATAGTTTAAGGGGGAATATGTTGGAGTTTAATCTATTTTCATAAGGCTGCAAGGAAAAGAAGAAAAAGACCAGTGGTATTTGCTGGTTTGGGCCGCAGGACCAACAAGCCCAATAGAAGGAAATATGGCAGATATAGACTTAGGGATATAACGATTAGAATAGAGTCACGACTTTTACTTTTTTTGAAACGTTGTGTCTTTTATGATGGCAACGATTAGACTTGTATATATAGGATAGATTTCTGCAGATTGTATCAATCGAAACAATTCAATTCATATCAATACAAAGAAAGCAGATTAGAAACATATTACTTGTGTTCTTTTATTCTTTATCAGCAAGTTTTGATTCACTGAGAACAACATTTGGCATCAGAGCCAGTTCGTCCAGGGAAGAACAAGAGAAAGAAAGGCAGAAAACTTGATTCAGGGAATCAAGTAGGCCAACGATTCAGGGAATCGTTCCAAGAAGAGAGAGCAGCGATTCGGGGAATCGTTCCAAAAGAAAAGGAGGAAGAACAACGATTCAGGGAATTGTTTCCAAAAGAAGGGAGACCAATTGATTCAGGGAATCAATCAAGAGAAAACTGACAAAGAAAATTCGAAAGAAAAAGAGAGAGGAAGAACGCGAGATCAAAGCAGAAGCAGGTTTATTTGGGGATAGGAAAAAGAAAGCAGGGAACAAAAAACGCACAGAAGAAAACCAAATTGAAAGATATGACGGGAGATAAAAACGAAAGGGTCGTTTACAAAGAAATCACCACACAGACATATCAATGCCCGATTTTAAACAACACAAACTACACACTATGGGCTTTAAGAATGAAGAAGATATTGATGGCAAACGGAGTATGGGACTTGATAGAAGGAACGAGTACATCAAAAGAAACTGATATAAAGAGGGACAGTTCTGCGTCGGCATATCTATTTCAAGGGTTACCAGAAGACTTGCTAATGCAAGTTGCGGGATGTGGAACAGCGAAAGAAATCTGGGACTCTCTAAAGTCCAGATTTATTGGCACAGAAGATGTCCAACAGGCACACTCGCAACAACTAAAATCAGAATTTGAGAGACTCGTGATGAAGGAAGATGAATCAATAGATTCATTCGCTGGGAAAATGATGGGAATTATTACAAAGGCTGCTACATGTGGATTAACGTTTGATGAACAAACGAAGGTTCGAAAGGTACTCAATGCTGTACCAGATAAATTTCTGCCAATAGTAGCAACCATTGAAATGATTGTAGACTTTAAAACCGTAAAACTGGAGGAGATCATTGGGAAACTTAAAACCTATGAGGAAAGGATTAAGATGAGAACAGGAAGCCGAGTAGATAATAGCGAGAAGTTGCTGTTCACACGCCATGGGAACTACAGGAATAATGAACGCAACAATATGAACGATAGACGAAGAAATGATAATCTGACACAAGGAAGAGACCAAGAAAGATTCGCAAGAGATAGTAAGAATGAAGATAGCTATGACACGAGGAAAAGAAATTCTGGTGAACAAAACTACCGAAGAGACACTAGAGAAGTAGAATGTTATAATTGTCATGAGTTTGGACACTATGCAAGAGACTGCCCAAAACCAAACCGTAGACGAGAAATATCAAACCTGGTGGAAGAAGACTTAGAACCAACATTACTGATGGTTACATCTCTAGAAGAAACCGATTGAAAGAGAGCAAAGATTAAATAGATTAAGGGGGAATATGTTGGAGTTTAATCTATTTAATCTCATAAGGCTGCAAGAAAAAGAAGAAAAAGACCGGTGGTATTTGCTGGTTTGGGCCGCAGGACCAACAAGCCCAATAGAAGAAAATATGGCAGATATAGACTTAGGGATATAACGATTAGAATAGAGTCACGACTTTTACTTTTTTCATTGAAACGTTGTGTCTTTTATGATGGCAACGATTAGACTTGTATATATAGGATAGATTTCTGCAGATTGTATCAATCGAAACAATTCAATTCATATCAATACAAAGAAAGCAGATTAGAAACATATTACTTGTGTTCTTTTATTCTTTATCAGCAAGTTTTGATTCACTGAGAACAACATTTGGCATCAGAGCCAGTTCGTCCAGGGAAGAACAAGAGAAAGAAAGGCAGAAAACTTGATTCAGGGAATCAAGTAGGCCAACGATTCAGGGAATCGTTCCAAGAAGAGAGAGCAGCGATTCGGGGAATCGTTCCAAAAGAAAAGGAGGAAGAACAACGATTCAGGGAATTGTTTCCAAAAGAAGGGAGACCAATTGATTCAGGGAATCAATCAAGAGAAAACTGACAAAGAAAATTCGAAAGAAAAAGAGAGAGGAAGAACGCGAGATCAAAGCAGAAGCAGGTTTATTTGGGGATAGGAAAAAGAAAGCAGGGAACAAAAAACGCACAGAAGAAAACCAAATTGAAAGATATGACGGGAGATAAAAACGAAAGGGTCGTTTACAAAGAAATCACCACACAGACATATCAATGCCCGATTTTAAACAACACAAACTACACACTATGGGCTTTAAGAATGAAGAAGATATTGATGGCAAACGGAGTATGGGACTTGATAGAAGGAACGAGTACATCAAAAGAAACTGATATAAAGAGGGACAGTTCTGCGTCGGCATATCTATTTCAAGGGTTACCAGAAGACTTGCTAATGCAAGTTGCGGGATGTGGAACAGCGAAAGAAATCTGGGACTCTCTAAAGTCCAGATTTATTGGCACAGAAGATGTCCAACAGGCACACTCGCAACAACTAAAATCAGAATTTGAGAGACTCGTGATGAAGGAAGATGAATCAATAGATTCATTCGCTGGGAAAATGATGGGAATTATTACAAAGGCTGCTACATGTGGATTAACGTTTGATGAACAAACGAAGGTTCGAAAGGTACTCAATGCTGTACCAGATAAATTTCTGCCAATAGTAGCAACCATTGAAATGATTGTAGACTTTAAAACCGTAAAACTGGAGGAGATCATTGGGAAACTTAAAACCTATGAGGAAAGGATTAAGATGAGAACAGGAAGCCGAGTAGATAATAGCGAGAAGTTGCTGTTCACACGCCATGGGAACTACAGGAATAATGAACGCAACAATATGAACGATAGACGAAGAAATGATAATCTGACACAAGGAAGAGACCAAGAAAGATTCGCAAGAGATAGTAAGAATGAAGATAGCTATGACACGAGGAAAAGAAATTCTGGTGAACAAAACTACCGAAGAGACACTAGAGAAGTAGAATGTTATAATTGTCATGAGTTTGGACACTATGCAAGAGACTGCCCAAAACCAAACCGTAGACGAGAAATATCAAACCTGGTGGAAGAAGACTTAGAACCAACATTACTGATGGTTACATCTCTAGAAGAAACCGATTGAAAGAGAGCAAAGATTAAATAGATTAAGGGGGAATATGTTGGAGTTTAATCTATTTAATCTCATAAGGCTGCAAGAAAAAGAAGAAAAAGACCGGTGGTATTTGCTGGTTTGGGCCGCAGGACCAACAAGCCCAATAGAAGAAAATATGGCAGATATAGACTTAGGGATATAACGATTAGAATAGAGTCACGACTTTTACTTTTTTCATTGAAACGTTGTGTCTTTTATGATGGCAACGATTAGACTTGTATATATAGGATAGATTTCTGCAGATTGTATCAATCGAAACAATTCAATTCATATCAATACAAAGAAAGCAGATTAGAAACATATTACTTGTGTTCTTTTATTCTTTATCAGCAAGTTTTGATTCACTGAGAACAACAGTCATTGCATCCTGGATATTGTATAACCTATCTGGTAGAAATATCTCCATTGCGTAACCTTGAAAAGGGTCATCAGTCTTCTGACCCTCAGTAGTCCGGCCCGCTATTCCCATTATGATGCGAATTGCTTGTGGATTTTGCAGCTTGTAAGACACATGATAAGGCATAGTGACAACATATGTAGAACCTGATCATAAAAAGATGACTATGTGTCACGTTTGAGTAATCAAACGAGACATAAAATCATCTTTAAATAACAAAGTAACAAACTACAATGACCACACGGTCGGCTAAAAATTTACAATAGTAATTTATATTAAAAAAATGGGAAAACTTTTTATCTTATCGTGATATATGTATATAAATAAATAATAATGTTAAAATGATACCACTTGGCGGTTCAACAAGTCTCATGCGTTCTTTCTTATCCTGCAGCACAGATTCATGTCTCGGACAGAGTCCTTCACATTATCAGGGTGAATTTCAAACATAAATTCATATCGTGGAACATATTCCTTAAGTTCTAGTTTGCTGATTTCATCCATAAACTCCTTGTGCATAGCAGTCATGCCACGGAGTAGATAGAGGGCTTTGTCGTCCTCCACCACATTCCACAAGGAAGCACGTGGCCATATTTGAAACCAATGGTAAAATCCACGAGGTTTAGAAGACATCTCAGATTTGAAGTTGGTGAGAGACCAGGACCAAACGCATCTGAAATTATAAAAAAGGCTTTAGCGATTCCATTATAATTAAACAATGACTATTAGGACACTCTAGTACAGGACATATCTTATTACCACACGCTGTTTTTTTTCTTATAAGCGCACACAAACATAACACTGTGTCTGCACTTTAAACTTTAAATTTTAGAAATCAATTTGTTACAGCTTATTTCCTCGTGCAAGAGGAAGCATTAGGAAATGGACCGTCCACAAATTAGAAATGTGTACAAGCTTATATGTGTAAACTTTTTTTCTCTACTATTCTAAGTGCGAAAAATGTGTTAATATTTTTGGGAATCAGATTTATGCACCAAGGACTAAAGACCGGCCTCTATCATCACACTTTAGGATGCAGCCTACTATTTTAACTGTCCATGTTGACTTTCAGAAATTTGACCATAATTTTGTAGAAAAAAATTTAGAATACCATGGAAAAATGTATTATCAGAAATTTATTTTATTAATGCTTTAAACCATTCATTACTGCTTCTAAAACATTTACTACGTATTTTAGAAGACCATGGAATGATGGAAACTAAAACACATGAAAAAGGTCATAAGTGATGAAAATAACTCATTCGTTCATTCATTAATGCTTGAAGCAATTCGGTACAAAGTTGCAGTTACACAAATCACAAAATGGTAAGCTATATCAGATAAGTGCATGGGTACGCATGTTCATATCTTCTAATAAGTAGCAATATAAATCTTCATTGTCTTCAAATAGACTTCTGTTTCTGTTCTGCGCTTCTTCTAATAAGTAGCAATATCAATCTTCATTGTCTTGTAGCAGAGTCGTGTATCTACTGTGCGCTTTCTCTGAATCCACGTCTTGGACGCCAAGGCTTTGGAGGCTCAATGTGAGAAGAGAAGCAAACAACAATAGCAGTAAGATTATCGCTTGTGTGTAGGCGTAGCGCTTGGTTAATAAGTTCTGTAGCACACCGCTGAGGGTCATTGTGTTGCATTAGTTGTTTCCGAACAAGGTTCACGGCTTCTTCATTTGACATAACATCCCATATCCCGTCACATCCAATTATCATGAATTCATCATCCTTGGTCAACACCATTTGTGTCATTTCTGGTTCAGCAATCAGAGGTGATTCTGATTTCATGCATCTGTCTCCAAGGGCTCGTGTCACAGCAAGTTCACCATTCAGGTAGCCATCTTTAAAGTAACCGCCTAGTTCTTCTCTATCTTCTCTTCTTGTAAATTGCGGGTTCTGTGGTCGTTAGACATTTTGCTTTGCAAATCTCCTTTCCTAGAATAACACACAACGGCAGTCTCCTGCTTTTGATATCAATAAATGCCTCCGATTACTAACCAGTTGAAAGACGTGGTTCCTCAATAATCACTTTCATACTGCATTCTTCTTTAGATCTTTGTACAGCTTGTTAAAACGTTTGCAAGACTGATCTTGTAACTCTTTTAAGAACAATTCATCTACTGATCCATCTAATGTTGTTGCTTTTGGTAGATCATAACTCTCAAAGAATAATCTCATGGCATGTTCTTTGACATATGATGCTGCTTCAGTCCCTCCATGACCATCAAAAACAGCATAAAAGGAACTCGGGAGAGCTGCCCACTTGTAAACATCATCACCAAGATGGTTAGCTACATCATCGATATGGATGTGTTGGTCCTCATTTGATCTTCGTCCTCCAATGTCCGTGTGACTTCCTGATCTTATACTTTTAGTATTGGCCGAGCACATCATTGCAACCTATAAAGTGGAAAAATAGATAAACGTTAGTACGTCCTGTTGGAATTAGTAGACATTAAGATCATATTAACTATTAATAAATACGAGCACGCACGGAAGGACTATCAAGTAAGATATTCACATAGTCATTAAATTAACAAAATAATAATAAAAGAAAAACGTACCTTTTAGTAAAACTTGAATTAATAAATCAAGAAAAGTAACCGCCTAGTTTCTTCACTCTCTTCTCTTCTAGTAAATTAGACGGTCTGTGGTCGTTAGACATTTGCTTTGCAACTCCTTTCCTAGAAATAACCACACGACAGTCTCCTGCGTTTGATATCAATAAATGCCTCCCGAGTACTAAAACAGTTAAAGCCGTGGTCCCACAATAATCACTAATACTGCATTCTTCCTTCAGATCTTTGTCAGCTTGTAAAAACGCTTTGCAATGAAAGTCTTGTAACTCTTTTAAGAACAATTCATCTACTGATCCATCTAATGTCGTTGTTGCTTTTGGTAGATCAGAACTCTCAAAGAATAATCTCATGGCATGTTCTTTGACATATGATGCTGCTTCAGCCCCTCCGTGACCATCAAAAACAGCATAAAAGGAACTCGGGAGAGTTGCCCACTTGTAAACATCATCACCGAGATGGTTAGCTACATCATCGATATGGATGTGTTGGTCCTCATTTGATCTTCGTGCTCCAATGTCCGTGTGACTTCCTGATCTTATACTTTTAGTACTGGCCGAGCACTTCATTGCAACCTATAAATTAAGTGGAAAAATAGATAAACATTAGTATGAGAGAAGGGGAAGAGAAAAGAAGTTTTGCTTTTAGGGTTTCACCAAAAGATATATCAAAACAATGAGCCTTGATTTGTTTATATAGGCATGAGGAATTTGTTATAAGGAAACAAATTCTCACCTCCTCTTGTTGAGGTATAACCGGCCCCAAACACAAGCCCACAACCCAAGCCAAAACTTTTCTTTTCTCATTATTTAACATTAAGTCATTTATGTTAACATTTAACGACCGTTAAATAAATTTCGTTAAGTAACTAATTAATTAACGACCGTTATCTTATTATTTACACAATTAATATAAATTAATTAATATAAATTAATTAATTATATTTATTGAATCCAAACGCTATCGTGTGCGTCTCCAAAGACCCGAGTCGCATTCCGGACATATATTATTTATGTGTACATTCTTTCACGTCCATGAATACATATCTAAACTATCATCAAGCAATAAACTATAAACAAAACATATCCCTGATGAAACCGAAAACGATGAAAAACTACTACCGTTTGATATTTTCGTTAGACTGATCATAGTAGTATAAAACATATATCCAAATAACACATGATGATTAGGTTATACATTGTAGCAGTAATACACAAGCGAAAATATCTACAAGAAATCAAGATTAGTTTATATACTAGTTTTTCAGAAATCGAGACGGCGTCGTCAAGAAGTATATTGAGTTGGAGGTTGTTCTTTTCGGTCATCTTCATCGTCATCATCGTCTCACTTGTTGTTGTTGTTGCTGGATCTTGCGATACTATCATCATCATGTTTGTTTGTAGGTTCGAATGTAGGGTTTTTGTATGTTTAGAAATCGTTGTTGGAGATTTTTTTGTTGAAGGTTAATTGTGATTTGTGGTTCGACTTGAAGGTGTCTTTATATAGTATTACACGTTTGGCGGCAAATCTTAAGGTTAAAACCGACATTTATGATTGACTTTCACGCAAATACTTTTATGCATAGCATCTTTTCATTAAGAAAATATAATGTAATATTTAGTTTTTTTTACCCAAATTGAACTAATTACATCATAGCAAGGCTTGGATCATAGGTAGGGGTAAGCTTGTTTACATCTCAACCTCCTCCACACTATAGAAAACGATATTGAGACTCATAACATGTGGAAAACGCTATTGATGGTTACTTTTCAACTAATTACATCATCTCTCTCATATTTAATTGTTCAAAAGATATAGAATTAACCTTGACACAAGGATTATTTTGTGAAATATTTTTTGTGACAACATCAAAATCGAGATCATCCATCCCTGTTTAAAATCGACAACATCAAAATCGACATCAGTTGAAAACTCTAGTGAATCCTCACTTTGATTATCCAACCCAAACTCATGGTCAATCTCTGCCGCCAATATCATATATAAAACATTTGGAACAAGGGTGTTTACTGGGTTTTGTAATAGGGTAAATTGCAAATTTACCCCTTGTAAATTTTGCCAGTGTGGTGATAAATCTGGCGGGAAGAACGAAATGATGGTAATACCCTCACGTGTAGGTGGCACGTGAGGCACGTAACATGAGAATTGTTAGATAAAATGGTTCGTGGACAAAACTTGTTTTCACGGGCAATCTTGCATTTTTCGAAAATTTAAGGACGAAATTTGCAGTTTACCCATACAAAAAAAGATTTGAGCATAAATAGCTCAATCGTTGGCTTGAAATTTCAACAAAGATTATAATTTGATTGATTACTTAGACGCAACACCATACTATATATACATAAAACGTAGCGGGACGTCATACGACCACTTTATTATATATGCATAAACAAAAGTAACAACATTTTATATAAAAACATTTAAAAGCATGTTATTTAGTTGCCTAGTGAATGATCACAACATATACGTGTATCAAATTTTCTAAAGATTAGGTAACTTTTGTTCTTCGAGAGCTTGATTGTGGTTGTCTTGCAACATGTTATTTAGCTCTCTCACAAATTTATTCATTGTAACGCTTGGCAAACACATAGGTACCAAGATCCCACGCTCACACATGGCGTTTCTAAAAGGTATATAGTTACTAGCACAACTCGGGGGATCACCAGCAACCCCTCTGGCAGGCCCAGCATATATCGCCTTCCCCCACCCGAAATCAATATCTTCAAATCCGGCATGGGTGAAATCTGATATGGCATAGGTTCGGACATTTGTAAATCCTGGTTGTCCTTTGATTACCATTAGGTCAGCAATAGATCCCATGTCTTGAGTGAGATTAGATTTTGCCTTCAATTCATCACAAGTTCCAATGCGTGACTTAATGGTTTGTTACATAGGTGGTTATGTTCAATTTTGTTTCAAGTTTCTCTTTCTTTCTGTTGGTAGGAAGATCCTGTAGCACCAATTCAAATATGAGTCACTGTACAAAGTGGATTCTAGAATATATATAAATATAGGCCACAAGCCCACAACCTAGTATGCTACACATTTATTTCACAAAACCCGACGTACTATTTTGACAATTACCTGTCCTAAACTTTAAAAACGTACTGCTATAAATTCAGCATGCACCACTATAACAATTAACGTATATGCTTGCATGCATGTAAATACAAAATTCTAAAGAAATTAGCTAAACAAGATATGGCCTTGACTTTTAACGTACGAAGACATACACCTGAGGTCATAGTTCCAGCAAAACCCACACCTCGAGAATTGAAGCCTCTCTCTGATATTGATGATCAAGAAGGACTTCGGTTCCAGGTCCCAATGATTCATTTTTATTCTCAGAATCCAAAAATGATGAATAAAAATCCGGCAAGTGTCATCAGGGAAGCTCTGGCTAAGGTGCTAGTGTTTTACTATCCCTTGGCTGGTCGGCTAAAAGAAGGTCCCACGAGGAAGCTGATGGCACGCGTCAGGGGGTGTTATTTATCGAGGCGGGGAGGCATATGTTACACTCAAGGTATTTTGCCGTAACCGGTTACTAACCGGTTTTTGGTCAAAACCGGTCAACTCGGTTAGTAACAAAAACCGGTTAGTAACCGGTTGGACTTTTGAACCCGAAAATCCCCAACCGGTACTAATTAACCGGTTAGGACCGGTTAGTAACCGGTTACGGTTAGAAAACCCGATTAGTAACCGGTTTATTTTGTATGCTACAAAAATGTTACTGAGTGAGTAGCCTTGTACCAAATTTTGTTTATAAAGCGTTGGCCCTTGTTTTTTATGCTACAAAATGTCGTTTATGCTACAAATATGATTGGCCCATGTTTTTTGTAAAGGCCCAAATTGTTTTATGGTACAAAATCGTTTTATAAGCTGATCCTCCTCGTGTTGTTTTTTTTTTCGGTTTCCAAATCGTTTTATACATAATAAATTCAATAAACTTCAACTTTTATTAAATAAACTTATAATACATTAAACATAAATTACTTGAAACACAAACTAAAACATTGAGCGATTTATTCATCGAAAAGCTAATACATTGGATAGAGGTCTTATTCGGAGTCACCGGAACCGGACATAGCTTGTTCTTCTAGAACAATTTCTTCATCGGCAATATTGATTGGATAACCCGCTTCCAACTCGACCTCGTGTAATTGTTGTTCGATCTCTAAACAATCACCTTCAAGATTTGAAGTGTGTTGTATATGTTCTTGTGCGTCTAGGTGATCCTTCAAGCAAATACACATTTCCAAGGATGCCGGTGTGAGTCTTGTTCTTCGTATCGATAATACCCTTCCACTAAGAGAAAAAGCGGATTCCAAAGCTACCGTAGAAGCTTGTACGCTTAGTAAATCTCGAGCCATAATCGATAGAACGGGAAATTGAGATTGCCTTCCTTTCCACCAAGACAAAAATCAAAGTTGTTAAATTCTTCTTGTTCCATAGAGATTATCCAATCGGTTCCGGTATATCTCCCAAATTCGTTAGTACCGGTGTTGTCGGTCCTAGACCTTTTAACACAATCTTGTCTTAACGTATGGAATATGCTAGTATTCGAACTCATAGACAATGATGAAGGAGCCGAACTCGTTGAAACATTTTTTGAAACATATTTATTAAAATAAATATCAAACAAATCTTTAAAACATTTGTTAAAATATTTTTTTGCATTTGTTCCAAAGTTAATGTCATTTTCATACAAATTCAAATCAATAGATATCTTCTCGATAAATACTTTCACCCCGTTAACGTTAAAGCATGGGTTCAATGCGGCGGCACAAGTAATTACCGGTGGGATTTCTTTGAAATATTTTTTATACTAAATTAAGTAGTGATATGAGATGCCTTAAAGACAAAAAAGAACGGTAATAAAAAAAAGAGGTTAGAGAAAGATGCTTCGATGCCTGCAATCCTAGTTCTGCACCATTACAGAAAGATACCAACGTTCCATTTTTTTAACCGGTTACTACCCAACCGGTTACCCAACCGGGCCGGTTAGTAACCGGTTTTCTAACCGGTAAACGGCTAGAAACGACAACCGGTTACTAACCGCCGGTTATTCCCTAACTGGAACCGGTTAGGGTCAATAACCGGTGTTGACCAGTTTCGGTTTTGATTTTTTTTCGGTTTCTGTTTTCTTGAACTTCAACCGCCGTTTCCTTGTATGGAAGAGCTCCTTTATGATGTTCCTGGCTCTAGTAGCATACTTGATTCGCCATTGCTTTTGGTTTAGGTGAAATTTTTTGGATAAGTCACATCATGATAATGATACTATACATATAGTTTTTTCCGCATGTAGTTAATGAGTCAAGCCTTGCTCGAGGCATGTGTGAAATATATTGTGAGATAAGTGGAATAGGATGTGAAAAAATTTCCGTTCTAAAAAAATGTGTACGTGTGTCATTAGGTAGAATTATATCCTGATATATTATTTTGATTGATAGGTGACACGACTTCTATGTGGAGGTTTTATCTTTGCCATACGATGGAATCATACTATGTGTGATGCAACAGGACTTGTAAAATTTATGAAAGCGTGGAGCGAGATGGCACATGGTGCATTAACACCTTCGACATTGCATGTGTGGCATAGAGAGTTGCTTTCTGTAAAGAACCCGCCACGTGTGACGTGTACTCATTAATTTATATTAATTGTGTAAATAATAAGATAACGGTCCTTAATTAATTAGTTACTTAACGGAATTTATTTAACGGCCGTTAAATGTTAACATAAAGGACTTAATGTTAAATAATGAGAAAATGAAAGTTTTGGCTTGGGTTGTGGGCTTGTGTTTGGGGCCGGTTATACCTCACAAAGAGGAGGTGGGAATTTGTTTCCTTATAACAAATTTCTTATGCCTATATAAACAAATCAAGGCTCATTGTTTTGATATACCTGTTGGTGAAACCCTAAAAGAAAAACTTCTTTTCTTTTCCCATTCTCTCTTGTTGAGTCAATCGGCTACACCCAACCAAGTGGGAAAACCGATTTGATTAATCAACTTAAAGTAAGTTGTTTTGCTTATTGTTTATAAAAGAACTAGCATTCTAATTGAATCGCTAACAAACGTGTGTACAAATCCAAAGAGAGATCATACTTTGATCTTATATTGTTCTTGATTTATTAATTCAAGATTTGCTAAAAGGTACGCTTTTCTTTTATTATTATTATGTTAATTTATATGACTATGTGAATGATCTTACGTGCTAGTCTTCCGTTGCGTGCTCGTATTTATTAATAGTTAATATGATCTTAATGTCTACTAATTCCAACACATATCCCTTTAGGATATTACGGAAATGTTTTGGCCTTATCAGCTGCCATCTCTACAGCTCAAGACCTATGCAACAAACCATTAAGTCAGGCATTGGAGCTTGTAATGAAGGTAAAATCTAATCTCACTCAAGAGTATATGAGATCTATTGCTGACCTAATGGTAATCAAAGGACGACCAAGATTTACAAATGTTCGAACCTATGCCGTATCAGATTTCACCCGTGCTGGATTTGAAGATATTGATTTCGGGTGGGGGAAGGCGATATATGCTGGGCTGCCATAGGGGTTGCTGGCAATCCCCAAAGTCGTGCTAGTAACTATATACCTTTTAGAAACGCCATGTGTGGGCGTGGGATCTTGGTACCTATGTGTTTGCCAAGCGTTACTATGAATAAATTTGTGAGAGAGCTAATTAGTTACTACCATTTAATTAGTTACTACTATTTACCTCTGAAGTTGCAAAGGTAAATAACTTTACTTAATAAGAAAACCGGTTAAATGGGTCGAAATGGTTA
>BQNB010035276.1:0-19619 GCA_026074375.1 Tanacetum coccineum | reverse complement strand
TTATTTATGATAATACCTCAATTGAAAGTATTATATGTTGGTGTTCGTTTACCAACTTTGTGTATTTTATTTCTTTTTCTAAGGACAATTTTTTTATTTTTTTGATTGTTTTTTTATTTTTATTTATTTTAATATGATAACTATACTAAAAAGAAAAAGAAAATATTTTTTTACTTTTTATATTTTGTAATTTTTTTGGATTTTTAAAATATTTAACAAAAATGAAACTATCGAGGACGAAAGGATCTTCAAACCAAACTCAAAAAACGTAAACGATGGAATCTTTAACACAAGTCCCCAGCAACGGTGCCAAAAATTTGATGTGAGTTTTATACACTATAAAATATATGATAATATATTTCCAAAAGAGCAATTAAGAACTTTCCTAAAGTCTCCCTTAAGAAAAGCTCACTCTAAAAGATATATATATATATATATATATATAATATATAATACGTATATTTAACCAGGAAGAATGATCACCCGGGTCGTTTCCCTAACGACTTGTGAAATTAAAATCACGTTTTAGCTCGAATTATGATTTGAATGAGAGAAAAAATATTTTTGAGTATCTATTACTACAAAATAAAAGCAACAATCAATTGAAAGCAATTAAACACTTTAACTAATTAACGGGAACAAATAAAACGCGATAAATACGCAAAAACACTAAATTAACTCCAAAAATGCAAACTAAATTTCTAAACCTAAATTAGGACAAAAGAGAATTTTAAGAAAAAGAAAAACATTTTTTTGATTATTTTTGAATTTATTATGAATTAAAAACTAATTTAATCTAATTAAATGTTAAAAAATAGCAAATTAAGTCCTAAAAAATTAGAAAAATGATTTCTAAACTTAGAAAAGTCTAAAATAACATAAAAACTTAGAAAACTATTTTTAACGATTTTTAAAATTAAAATCCTATTTTTAAAATTAAATTTAAAAGCTTAAAAATTAAAATTAAAATCTAAAAGGTGTAAAAATGATTTTACTGTATGTAAACCTAAAAGTAATTTTTATAAAACTAAAAACTATTTTTTTGTAATTTTCTAAAACTTTTTCTATTTTTTATAATTTTTAGTAATTAAAAACTTAAGAAAAATGATTAAAAATAAAAGACTCAATGAAAAATTACCAAAAATTCAAGGAAAATCTCTTAATGCAACAAAGTTCAAAGGAAAAATAAGAAAACTTACCCAGCTTATCTAATAAGCTGATAATAAAGCTATAATGCTACAGGCTTATTTATAAAAAGCTTAAAAGAAAATGATTATAGAGGTTGAATAGAGAGAAAGGCTAACGGATGAAGCTAATGAAGCATGTGGTAAGGTCGTGTGTTTGAGTGCAATAGGTCTTGGGTTGAGGTCTAGGGGAACCCCACTTTTTGCTATTTTTAATTTTTCACTTTGCAAAAACTAAGATGGAACTTATAAAGGACTGTGTTTTTGAAGCACTTTTTATAACATCGAACTTAGACCTTGGAACTCACTAATAAGCTCTAAACTCTAAGGAACAAGCTTGTTACAGTAAGATATGGATTTAAGCCTAAAAAGTTTGATTTCATTTAAACAGACTTGCACACTCTTTCATTTTTAATCTTAATTTGGAAAGCAAAGTTATTCCTAAAAGCATAAGTTGTCCTAGAAGCAGATTCTAACAAAAACCCTCCCCCCACGTTAAAACCACTAATTCTTTAAGCTAGCTGAAATTGAAGAAGAAATAAGCAAACTCAGGCACTAGTTCAAAAGGCTTAAAAATCTAATAAGCTAAAAAGTTAAATAAGCTATAAGATAACCTAAGCTTTTGAAAACTAAGCTACCTACATATAAGCAATGAAAACAAATCATAAAATCAAGTACTATAAGCTAAAATTCCTAATTAAGAAGCTAAAATCTAGACACTACTGTTTTTGGTCTTTTTGAGTTTTTAATGAACTTAAAAGCTAAATTTTCCCAAGTGATTAAGCTAGAAACTATAAAACAAGTTTAAACTTAACTAAACCTATAAGTAATCTAAGAGCTTATGAAATTTTAAAGCCTAACTCCTATTTAAGCTAGTCCTAAACATGATCTAAAAACCACTGCAGTTTAAGACTGCAGTGGTATTAACTGATGCAAATGGCAATTCACAATATCAGGTTTCCTTTAGGGAAGTCTGTTGGATCGATTTGCGTGTGACTTTTTCTTGCTAGCTTCTTACTAGCATTTTTTAATAAAATTTCTAATTGCCGTTCAAAAAAAAAAAGGTTTCCTTTAGGGAAAGCCTGCACTAGACACTCCTATTGAGTGATGAATAACACAACACAAACACACAACAAGCTCACAAAAGCTTGGATAAAATTTAAGCAAGCAAAGCAAAAGGAGAAATCCTCCCCCTAGTGCATAGGCAAACACAACAAGCCATACAATGATTTATAAAGCAACTCTAAACCTTCAAACCTTTTTAAATCCTAATCTAATATGAAAATTAAACTAAACAAAGAAAAATTACCTAATTGCTTTGACTAATTTAGGTCAAAATCATTTAAACCAAACACCTCTTTATGTATAGAAAATCGATTTTAAAACTATGATAGAGAGATTTAAAATACCAATAAGCAATACCAAACACTAATTAGCTTAATAAAGACTTAATAAGCAATATTCAACAATCAAAAGCTAGAACACAAGAAGTAATAAGCTAATGTCTCATATTTTTTTTTTGATTTACCAACTGTTTTATATAAAAAGCATGTAAAAATAAGATTTAGGCTAAGATATTAACTAATTAAGCATACACTACTATAATAAGCATGAATAAGCATATCTAAACAGTAATAAGCTGAATAAGACAGAAATAAGCTAAAATAAGCTAGAGACAGTTTAATGCTTAAAGAGTGAAAGATACCTAGATCCCAGCTTAACAGGGGGGGCCAAATAAGCTCAAACTCTCTGATCTACAAAGCTCTGGCTTATTGAGAATAAGCCAGTAAGTCCTGGAAGCCCATCCATGTTTGGCTTCCCTTCCATTAAAATAAGCTGAGGTATTTGTTTGAGTGGATCTTAAGTAATTAATCAGCTTAGTTTAGCTTATTAGGCTAAACTGAGTTTAGATTTAGCTTATTTTAGAGAGAAGAGCTCATTGAGAGCTTATTATTAGAACAGTATTAAGTAAATTATGGAATTAAAAGCACGATTTAAGTGAAACAATATTTCATTGATAAAACAAGCTGAGTACAATATGAATAAACTGAAATTACATAAGCTAAATGTTATCTAAAAATTACTCTCTCAAAATTACCACCAATTTGTGAGAAAAACCTCTTATTTATAGCCGAATGAGGATGCATAGGCCTTTGGGACTTGAGCCTTTTCTCTAGTGAGTGAAGCTCGGGTGTCAAATCTCACCTCATACTAATATCGCTTTGCGTTACTATTGAATCGATCTCCTAGAGCCTTTGATTTAGCCTCCACGCATCAATAACCAATAGGAAAGTAAAGCCAAGGGATTGGCCAAGCGTGCGATTACTCTGACACTACGTGGCAGGCCTCTTATAAGAGCGAGGGATTGTGGGTGTAGACGATTTAGGTAGCGGTTTAGGGTAGCATGGGAATTACGAGTTAAGGGAAGAAGGTAGAATAGTAAGAGTAAGATAGGGCCGGAAAATCGGTAAAACACCGGTTTGGTTTTAAGCTGTTTTGGAGATGACTACTGGGAGTAAAAAAAAGGGTTGACGGGGTATGGTTTTGGGCTGGGCAAGGTGGTGATGGGCCGGTTTGGATTTGGTTATTAATAAAGGCTAACGATCGTTAGTCCCTTGTTAACAAAGGACTAACGGTGTAATTAATTTTGGGGCTTGTTTTGAATTTATTTAACAACAAGGGTAATTTTTTAGATATTGAATGGTTATGTCTCATAGTTGACCAAGTTTGACTGCATGAGGTTAACTTTGGTTGACATTTTGTTGACTTAACTTGATAAAATACCCGGACTCATAGCATTTGTCCCTCCGTCTTTATATAATTCCCATCTTGATCAATTCGGTTCTCATTTTGTCTTTTCCGGCTTGATTTAAGACCATTTGCATAATATCCGGTACCTACATACACATAGCACAAAACAAGCATATTTTTGGCATTTAAAAAAAGTCTGTTTTGGGGCCCACCGGGGGGGGAGGGCGTCATTTAAAGGGTCATTCTTGGTATAAACAATGATAAGTGTATTTTACACTAATCATCAACCATAACATCATACATCAACATTTCATAAAACATATGTACGAATCATACATGACTTTGTTTGGATACAAAAAATGACCACAAATGATCTTAGTACATGAAAAGTGAAAATATGATCCTAGAGTTCATTAGCTGGAGTAACTACATAAAGCTTACAGAGTAGTGACAAAGATAGCTAAAAAAAATGAAAATTATAATACTACAACTACTACGCAAGGACGTCACCTCGCCACCCGTAGAATTCAAATAGCCGCGGCTGCTATAGCTCTAGCTACCTGGGACTACTTAGCATGATTATGTCTTGACCTGCATCAATCACTCAGACTCAAGTTCATGGCCAGCTGCACCCATTACTATACGAATCGATCTTAATAAGGTGAGTCTACTTAATAGTCTCATTGTTGCTATTCAATAATGGCCGGGTCTGTCGAGCTCCAGGGAACTACGGGGGTAATCAGATCTTATGCAAAGTGATATTATTTATAGAACCTCATGCAACTCTGTCTCGTAAGTCAGATCAATTGACCCCTCTTTCACTACATCAATCTCGAGTCAATGTCTCTGCGGTACAGTCCGAGTCATCAAGAAGACTGTTGTAAGAAATCCATCACTCTCCTTCCTGCGACTTGTGCCTAGATAGCTACCCTCAACTAACTTCCTCAATGGAAGTCATCATCCTATGCTCAGAAGCCTGTAAAGCTCTAACATAACCAACATCCTTTGCTCTGTCAGCAGCTCTAGCAATAGTCCGGGCATCATGACCAGGACTACGAATCAAACCCTGTCCTGCCTCAACAGTATCAACAAAATCATAAAATAACTGACCTCTAGGTGCCCTAGCAGCAGCAGCAGCAGAACTCTCTGCTACAACTCACCCCGTAGGGACAGTAAGTATAACCTCTCGAGTTTGGTATGTCACTTCCTCAGGGATGTCAGAACTCTCATAACGGATCAGAGCTGCCGCTATGACCCAATGGTGCCTGATCATAGGTAGGGTTGGTGGGTGGTATAGGTGCGGCAGCATGCTCAGCAATGCGTGCCTCCATGGATGCTGACATAGGTGGCTCGATCGGTACAGTCTTTCCTTTCCGTGCCTTTACCGATACTGTTTGAGAAAACTTGACCCTATCTTAGGTGATTCTATGTGTAGGGCGCAGACCTCCAATCATTCTCCAAAGCCTCTGTAACCCTACAGCGTGGGGGAATAGGGGTCATACATATGTACCACAGAAGAATTAGCTAGATCTAGGTGCTCCTCCTCCTCCTCATCCTTAGTCGGCTCTAAAACATTCACATCCTTTCGATAAATATACATCTTCGCACCTCCTTAATTCATTGTCACTTCTACTTTGACCGTATTTGAAAACATAAAACTTTTATTAAAGGTGTGAAATCCGATAATAATAAGTTACATAACATGACGCCACGTTATTACACAATGCACACTTTTATACTTTTGCGATGTCATGGTTACCTTTTCAATTATCTTCACTATTCTATGCATTGTGCACACAACTATTCCACACTTCTCGGGCGGTTGGATTTCATAACAAAAAATTTTATAATCCTATAGTAAGGATCACAAAAAATTATGATCTTTTACCTTTAACGGAGTAGACAACCTTTGTGTTGACGATCACCAACCTATTTTTCATCCTGTTACATCTGCCAAAGAAAACAAAAGTATTATCTTATCTTTTATAAGGACACCAACACATCCACAACCGCTATAATTTTTTGGCTAATACCAACAAAAGTTGGATATATGAAACAGGGACACACTAAGATTAGCACATAAACACACAATAATCTAACTTTATATATAAAAAACAGGGGTTTATAGAATATCTGAAATTAGGTACACAGAAACACAAATAGCAAAAAAAAACAATTCTATACGACTACTAGCAATCCATCACACCTATACATTAGTTGCTAATATAACTTCAAAAAAGGTTGGCTATGGTAGTAATAGTCTGTTGGAACAGTGGAAGGAAACATATGAGAATGATGACTACGATTTCGACCCATACGATGATGATATGTATGAAAGCCAGGATACTCATGTAACACCCCCAAAATGGGCCACAGCAGAATATGATGTTCCGAGGGTATTACTTCATAGATCAATAGCACAAGTTATGAGAACGACCTCTAAAAGAGTTGTTTAAAAACTGATATACTGGATTTCATAAATGGTTCGTTACAAAGCTCATAGGCTTAACTTGATAATGTAAAAATTTCACAACATAACAATATCCTAAAATGTAATGCACGTAAATCTTTATAATAACATGACTTCAAAAGACGACCACCCAATGTATCCTTGACTTGCACCTTATTAACTTGAGAAAATATGTTTAAACTGTTAATAATAATGTTGGTGAATTTATAGGTTTATAAATTGAATAAAGCGGATAGCAAGATTTTCCTGTAATAAAGTAACAAATACAGTATCACAAAAATGTATTACGAAATTCACTAAGCTCATGACACTGAAGCTAAACAATGTATGTATATCAAATACACATGAATGATGGTGCCCAATATAGATGTTCACCCCGTAACATCTATGATTCCAAATGGTATACATTCGTCGTTTTCGGCCAACCGGTAAACTAGCAAGTGCTACTTGCCCGAACGGGGATGTTAATCCCAAATAGATCTATTCATAACATTCGCGCTCACATAATGCAATTAACAATTACATCTATGCAATTGACCATTCATGATGATGGGCATAGTGGATTATAACTTCTTAGGCAAACTCGTAATATTTGAATTAAAATGTACTTGCATCCATTTTGTAAAACAAACATGATCTCATTCTTGAGATTTGATAAATGATTAAAAAAGTATAAAAGTGGGGACTATAAACTCACTTGATGCAATAGCATGATAATATCAAATAAGTGCAGGCACGGAAAACGACGCAACTCTATCCGCTACCTAAATGAATAATACGCATATTAGTAATCATGTAATATACTAACATGTATGCAATCTTGTCCTTAGTATTGTGCTTGAGTCGAGAAAATATTACTTGTTTAAAATGTGGTTGTTCGTGAAAATTGGCCAAATGTATTGGGTCATAATCTCTTACAATCAAACATGTAAATTACGATATCGGACAATTTAGAAACTAGGTCGTGGATACTTTTATAGTTAATTCAATAGACATTTGGTTTGATCTCTAAACGTGTTAAACAAATGGACGAAGTTATAACAAAACACATTTAAAAATTAAGTTTTCTTTATAAAATTTAGGGGACAAACGCAAAAGTTTATAATCAAATTCTAGACTTGTTACTCAATGAAATTTCAAACAAAAAGTGGTTTTGAAAACTAGACTATGCCCTCTACAACTTTCATTATTTAAGTTTTGTCTAAAAATGTCGTATGACATAAAACTTATTTTTGACCAAGTGTTTTTCAAGTGACTTTTGGCTGACTTTGATCGCGGATTACAAACTGGTTACTTAGTTTTATGACAAATCAAAAATACTTTCGAAAACTAGGCCAGGAGTATAACAATTCATCTTTTATAAGTTTTGCAATTCGAAGTCGTTAAAGTGACTAAAAACGAGGCCAAAGTAAGGGGTGTCGACCATTCAGCCAACAGTATTAACTTGGTCGAAAAACATGGCAGCAGTACTAACTTTAGGGTCTATTTTCTGGTTCGTTACCCTGTATTATGACAAACTAAAAGTACCTATATAAACTATGTCATGTCTACTACAACTTATCTTTTGTAAGTTTTGTGATTCGATGTCGATAGTGGGGTCAAAAATGATGCCAACGGTGGAGGTGTCGCGACTTTTCAACAGTTTTAAACTGTTGAACACACGACAGCAGTACTAACTTTAGTCCCTATTTGCGAGTTCGTTTCTTAATCATTTCCCGTGATTCAAGTTGCTAATTAAAGCCTGCCATGTCGACTATAAAACGCCCCTATCTGTTGACTCTATGTCTAAGTGTAAGTGGGTCAGAACAAGGCCTAAAGTCGACCCAACGGGGCAGTTTTCATACACATAAAATAACAGATTTGTAAGTCTATTTCCCACTTCGTTATAAAGCGTTAAAAGCTCAAATTTTGCATGAACGCTACTCATATACTACGTTAACGAATGATAAATTCAGAAATTCCATTGGTCAAGTTTGTATACGGGTTTCTCAATAAACCCGTATACATCAGAAGGTTTACCAAAAAGAAAATGTTTTGCTTTTAAACTTGTAATTCGGCTAACCATGATTAAGTATATATATTTCGTTACAAAAAGGCCTAACACACGGTTTCCTAACAACATATGACCAAGGGTTTCTTCTAATTGTAAGTTAACAATTTTTAGTTTCTTGTTTCTGTTACAGACACAAACGAACATGCATATTTTTGTTTTACATGAAACTTACAATTAGGTAGTGTGTTTTTATCTTTTGAACAAAACGTTCTCAAGCACAATTAAACCAAGGACGAATGCAGGTAAATAAAGAGGAAATAGTGTGACTCACAAAACTTGCCTAACACCCATATGAATCCGCTAAGTGGTTGTTCTTCTAGATTGTTATAGTTAAACGCAATTCTTCTGTAGCTTATTGTCTAGTGTTGTTTATTCTGCGTGGTTGTTTACAGATCCACAAAACCGAACGATGGCAATATTTTTGATTTTTTGTGTTAATGTAAACGTTAAGCTAAAAGTTACGGTAAGTGAGTTTTTGTATTTAATCTCGCTTTGAACATATAAAACTAAATTGTGGTTTTCGGCTCAGAGCAAAGATCAATTGGTAAAGATCAACTCCAAGGGACGGAGATTTGCAGGCTAAAAATAAAGACGGAAATAGTTGTAGGTATTCTTAGAACATTCACTTATTCCGCATAGAGAGACGTATGCTATGGGGACGAGAAAAAACCATTGTTTGCGTAATGAAAGGACTTGGCTGAACTCTACCAAGTGAATAAGATAGAGACCCTCCTAACTCTTGTGCTAATTCCTAGAAACCCACAAGTATTCTCTCAACTTCTATGTCTGTTGCGCTTCACCCCGTGTTCTGTTGATATGTGTGCTATCGAAACTCGAGACCGTATTAGATTTGTATTCGACGCTTGACTTCATACTGTGGACCTAGTGTTAGGGACTCTTCAGACTCAACAACGCATATACAAAACCGAAAAAGAGAAAGTAGTACCTATGTGCTAGTTGATGGTGTGAAGTTTTGTGGGTTGTATTTGCTGTGTCGAAATTCCACGGATGATGAGTCAAGTACAAACGAAGATGTACAATATGTGGAACTTGAGTCGGAACTTCAAGATTGAATTCCTTGAAGATTTGAGGGTTTAGCTATGTACATTCGCCTGCTAAGTACAGCTGATCCGTGTTTGATTACATGTGTCGTGTCTGGTTTGGCGCAGCTAGAAGGAGCAAGGTATAAAGTTCCTTAATCATTAGGGTTCACGTTTTCATGTTAACCCATATGAGGGAAAGATTTTTAAGGTTCAAACATGGGCAAGGTATAGATGTTTTATATGGTGAAGTTACTGTGGTTTGCATGAAGCTAGATGTATCTCTCAAGAGGAGACAGCCAAGAAAATCACGTGGGTTTTTAGGTTTTATAAAAAGGGACTTTGGGCTTTATCCAGGGGATAGTAGAGTTATAGTGAGATAGGATCTTGCTACTCTTTACCTCCTCAGCCTAGGGAGAATACTAATGCAGGCGCGTCTCTCTTAGTTTTGTTGAGGAATTATTATTCTGTATCTAAAATTGAAGACCGTGAGTCCGAGAGTTTGTACTTTTTGTGGTGTGTACGCTAACGTTGTTCAGATGTACACTAGTGGAGCCAGCGACACAGATTATCTTCAAAGGGCATTGATAAATTTTCTTCAAAGGGCATTGATAGATTATCAAGCTGAGTATGGAGTCCCGTTTACACTACTTCATTGCTGGGAAGTTTTAAAAGATAGTGAAAATGGAATAGCGGTGAACTTCCAGCGTTTAGGCAAGAGAGGGAGGATGGCAAGAACAAGAGATACAAATCGAGCGGCCCTAGTTCGTTCAACAAGAAGGATTCAGGAGAAGGAAGTATCAATTTGAATACTACGGTCGGATCCGAAGACGAAAATGAAGTGGAAGAAGTGGAGGAAGTTCGTCGACCAAGACTTATGGGCAGAGACCAAGCAAAGAGGAAAATGAAAGCGGGATCGACAAGTTCAGCAAGTTCCTTTGATGTGGGAGAGTTGGCAAAGATGATGGCTAGCGAGTATGTAATGGCCAGCGACCCATACAACATTTAAAAGAAGCAAGAAATGTCGGAGTTATTGAAGATCAAAAACCGAGAGCTGGAACTCAAAGCTGCGGAGCTGGAAATTCGACGCATGGAGAACCGTCAAAGAGACGAAGCGTTATATGAGACGACGACCGATGAAGCATTGAAGGAGAGACTCTGGCAGAGGCTTTTCGGTTGATTTTACGTTTTTAATCTATCTATGTAATGTTTTCGTTTAATTTTGTAGGCGTACGTTTTTTAATTTATGTAATCGTTTTTAATTATTGTAATCATTTTTAATTATTGAATAAAAGTTTTAGTTTTTAATAAAAAAATGGGTATAATGGTGAGGGATATTGTGATTGATAATAGTAAAGTGTGAGGGTGAGTGATGGTAAAAAGTAGGAGAGAGAAAGCTGATGTGGCGTTGATGTGTCCGGTGAGGATGTGTTTTTTGGTGTGACTGATAAATGTAGCCTAAACACTAAACATTGCACTATTTTAATGTGATAGAATAGTAAATGAAAAAATAACACTAAATCTGGTGTTATACTATTCATCACACTAAAACACTATTTATGTTATTTAAACCAAGGTTGTTAAGATCCCGATCTTGATTTTAGGATCTTACGATTTTATGATACTGCAAAGCAAAAACGATTTGGATCTTACGTAGGATCTTTGCAAGCTTAATATCTTATAGGGTCCCCATCTTAACCATAAGATCTTAAAATCTAATTCAATCCGATATTACTTTTTTCGAAGCACAAACTAAAAAAACTACAAATTTATGAATTGGGTTGTATAATTCAAAAAACAACATGTTAATCTTCTTAAACATTTAATACTTATAATTTATGACAACAATTATATGAAATATTTACATAACTTTGTGTTAATTATATATAATAATTTGTACATTTGTATAATATTACACAAACTATTAAGAAAATGGCATTGTTGTAGAATCTTAAGATCTCGATCTAATCTTTGATCTCGACTTGCAAAAAAAACGATCATAAGTAGGATCCCGATCTTGAAAACCTTGATTTAAACTAATACTTTTCACCACATCTTCTATGTGTATATTAGAAACTCAAAATAAATTAGTATAAGCTTTATTTCTATAAACTTCTCGTTGGTGTTCGCATGCTCGGTCCTTGGCATATATCACCGTAGGATAGAGTGCAACTCTCAAATCGGATCTTTCGAGTGCGCGCGTCCTTCCGATAACATGTAACTTACCGTTTAGTGCACCAAGCTCGTAAGCATAATTAAATAACATTTTATGATGGAAATACATTGTAGGGGCATCAATGCGCACAAGTTCCCTTACACGGGATCTTTACGGAAGTGTGTGGTGATGCTTAGCACTTTCGAGAAATAACAGTAAGGCCCTAGTCAAAGTATGTGGATTTTGCAAAGTGGTAAAGATGGGGACTCGCATTATTTGTGTGGATCTCGACGTGAAGACACTAATGTATTTCTCTAAATAAAAACTTGGGTTTGTACACTATTTCTATGTTAGAAAACTTCATGACAACATTAAGGCTCGTGAACAAATTATTTAGTTACACACTTTGCCTCTTAGTGTGGAGATAATGGTGTTAACAAAATAAATTTGAGATTGGCACCACTGTATTATTTGTGGCACTAATGTAAATAAAACTCTTCACATTTAATTAGGGTGACAATAATGTAACAAGTCCATCCACTCTAAAGAGTGTGAAACAAAAAAAAAAAACTTCACCCTGTATTAGGGATGTGGATGTGTTTTTGCAATAATCCACACTTAAAACAGTGTGAACTAAAAACCTGGATACAAGAGCACCGCAAAATAAACTCGGATAAACTAAGTAAATGTGTCGCACACATCTAAAGAGTGGGATAACAAAAGTAGTGATTGCTTCACACCTATAAGCGTGACAAAAGATTAGAGTTGATTGTGCTCTAGTGCACTTTTTCTCCAGATTTTACCACTTAATTTTTTACACATGTTGACAATAAAGTTACCAGTATTTTCAATAAATTTCAACATTATTATCGTGACAATACTTCCTACAAATTCCAGATTTTCAATAAATTCTACAAATTCCAGATTTTTAAAAGCTACATCCGATATTCATGTCTTTAAAAGCTACATCCGATATTAAAAGCTACATCGAATAAACCAAATTCAGGTATATAAGGTACATCCAATTTGAAACTAAAGAACGATATTAAGTGTGCACAGCCTTCAAGCCTTCAAGCCTTCAAACTAATGAATTCAAAGTATACTGGAGTAGGTTCAAAATATAAGTACGTACGGAATCAATGTGTTTGATGTAGGCATAGAATTATTATATGCATACATGGTTAGTTAATTCGCTAAATAATTATAAGGTTCTGTGGAGTAGACCTGACAGATAAACCATGGGTAGTAACAAAGTTGACCACAACAAATAATCGACAATAATCCTAAGATAGCATTCTACTAGTCCGTAACCTTCAAATGCATAAAGTCGTAGTGTAGTGGCACACACATTTGGTCTAAAGTTTATTTCCCCTCCAAGTTGCTTTATATATGTTTGAAATGTTTATTCGTTTATGTTTTACTAAAAACTAAACTATACTATATTTAGGAATTGGCATTAGGTTCAAGACACAGAAAAGTGACAAAGAACTATGCAAATACACAGGGAATGTTATGACCGTGAATGGACTATTGACGCAAGGAACGTGGTAACAATGGTGCATAGTTGAGTGATAAATTGTCGGTAATAGTGCTATATAAATGTACAAATGGCACAACTGCGACTTGGTTGTTTAACCATGTTATATTCTTGTTTAGAGAGGACCCACGGCGTTATGAAGGGGTTTTAAGTAATATGGATAGTTTTTGTATGTAGTAAATATAAATATGGTTCCAAGTTATTTAAAGACTCACAGTTTTGTATGACCTAATCAGTAATCCTGGCTCCCCATGTATAATCCTGCATAACGTACCATTTAACCATCAAACATTAGGAAATTGACACCAATCGCTCATTCAGATATTACAAGTATAAATAAGGCTTGAAGTACATGAATCACTGTACGCATCTTCACGTGAACCAGAAAAGAGCTAAAAAATATATAATCAAGTTTAGAGCATGAATAACAGGTGGAATTAAGCATTGAAGAGTTGCATCACAAACGTGTGTCTTTGATGTACGAGTAGCAAAAAAATCTGGAAGCATGGTTCTTATGATCACCAATAACAACTAGTCATGTTTTCTTCATCGTCGTTCATTTTTTACTTGGTTTCTCAATTTGCTTTACTTTGCTCAAGCAACTTTGGTTACAACGGTAAAATCGATTTTCTCTCCTCTGATACACTTAGTCGTCCTCCAGGTTCTTCTTCTCAAAATCAAACCTAAAATTTGTTACTGGGGATTTTGGGTTACTCCAACCCCCGTGCCACAAGGTCTTCCATTCTTCCTTAGGGAGGCATAAGTTCTGTTTGCATAACTTCACTTCGCGCGGCGAATTTTCCTCGATGCACCTTCTTCTGTTAGGATCATGCAGGACGTCTGAAATTACAAATCATAGAGGTAGAAACAGAGAGAAGAAAGAAAAAGAATACTGGAGCTATATAGGCGACGCAAATATAGAGGGGGAAGAGAAAGAGACCAGCTCGAAATATACTTAGTCATGTCGGGCTGAATACTGCTGTGCTTTACCTAGATTTAGGCATTACAAGTTCAATGTTCAGTTTGTAAGTTTATAGTCGTATTTATTATATAATCTTCAAATTTTAGTACAAATTAATTTACATACCGCTCTAAACACATCTTGACCGTATCATCATTGTCTATCGGAACCCTTGCATTTTGTTACATCGTTCATATCATAATATTTCACTTGTAAGTCAGGGCTTCGTCGTTGGTATTGAACTTTCATTGTAGAGTAATACTATATACTTGCAAAAAAAGTAGACCATTCATAAAAAGAAAAAAAAATAGGTGTTATTCTCTATCCTAAAAGATGACTTACATCATGCAGTCTTTTTGTTCCTCGCAAGGATCATCTCGCCAGCTTAAGCTCTAGAATATGACTTTGGGCTACCTCTTGCTTTCGTCCCATGTGCTGAAGTTGTTGTGAGTCAATTAATTCACATAAACACATCGTAACGGCATAAATCGGTAAGTAAGATACTAGACTGAAACACAAACTGATTTAAACAGATTGTAGATGTACCCTTTTTGTTTTAGCGTGCCACTAGAGATAATCCTTATAAAGATTCCCATTAGTGATCACATACAAAGTTAGTGTGGTGCTTCTACTTTGTCGACGTGCTTGCAAAAGCTTGGCTTCGGTATATTGCAGATATCCATCAAAGTATTAGACGTGTATGTAGTAGTTTGGCAGTTAAGTAACAACTACTCTGTTGGATCCTATGTTTTAAGGTCCGAAACATTGTTCTCGTTAATTGAGAAATAAAAGACAGCGTCTACTTCTTTATCCTTCGAGGAACAATCCAATCTCTTCCGCTGCAGAGAACGCATATGACAACATGAAACATCTCTTACATTAGAGAGTAGATTTAGAGGTATGCTTATGTTTTAATGACACTCGACCAACCAGCGCCCAAATTGGTGAAGATGCAATATAACCAACCTGGTAGTCATATTGGTGGCAGTAGTGCAAATTAGCCTTACACCCACACCCAACCCCAGAATCGCATTGGATCTAATATCAATTTGTTTGGCAACCTTTATAACGCGAGACCTTACTGAAAAATAGTTGTCATAATATCCTATCGACATAAGCATGGAAACACCTAGAGCTCAGTGGCAAAATGTATTGCACTTTAGATATGGCCAGTGCATGACTCGTAAGGTTGATACATGTTTACGATCTTTCTTGCTTACGACCCCGGATAGATTAGATGAACTTCCATAACACGGAACGTTAAGATTTTCGTCAAAACTTGCTGTAGGTGGGACAACTGTTTCCGCACTAGACATGGGCTGTTACTTGCTGGGGGGCATGTCATTGGCTTTTGGTTAGGTAGTTTGATGTGGGGTGGGAATGCCGGAGTCCCTATGTCCATGATAGTGACGGACCGGGATGGTGTGTTTGAGCGGTGGGCCGGCCATTCTATTAAATTGGTTTGTAAAACACTCGCTGCGCCTAGAAAAATTATCACAGACATTTGCTTCAAGTTGCTTCACATCTCTAATGTAGGCCCGGAGCCAAATTTATACTTACAATATCCTCCTGATTCAAAAATTTCACGCTCTTTTTTCCTAACAGGTGCCACAGCAGTGTTCTTACCGTCCACAATCTGTTTTCTTTATGCCCTAAAGGCACCTTGATTCCGGCGTTCGCTTCATATTGGACATTGGTTTCATCAAATGAAAAGCCAATAAATTCTTTATAATAACACAGATTTCTTTCTTCGACCATGCCTCATGTCATCTATAAAATTTCTTCTAATGCCAAAGTTTCTGACCCATTCAGATTCAACCTACCCATACCAAAGTTTCTGATGCAGAATCTAATGCCAAACCCTTCTTTTAGCTTTCATTTCTATTTCAGAATCTGTTTTAGACAGCAACATGAGTCAAAACAGCAATAACATGTAATTATCAGCAACTTTAACTTTCTTACGATTTTTCCAATAGCTTAGATAAACACGCATCAGAATATATCAAAACTGCTTCTGATTCTGGGCTTATTTTCAGATAAATATGCAGTTTCTTGTGTATGCAAATCTACAGGTTTCACCATATAAGTGAAGCTCTTAACTTAAATTTTTGTTTAGAAAAAGCATCATAAGCATCCACACCCTTCCATAATAATTTCAGCTCATGTATTAAAGGTTGTAGATAAACGTCTATATCATTCCCGGGAGCTTTCTCTCCAGGAATAACCGATGAAAGAATAAAAGATTGTTGTTTCATACATAACCAGGGAGGTAAATTATAAGGAATCAACAACACAGGCCAAGTGCTATGTGTTGTACTCATTGTTCGAAAAGGATTAAACCCCGTCACTAGCAAGGCCAAGCCTAACACTACGCGGATCCGAAGCAAAATCTGAATATCGAGCATCAAAACCCTTCCAAGCAAGACCATCTGCTGGGTGCCTTAACTTTCCATCCATTGTTCGACCCATGTTATGCCACCTCATATCCTTTGCTGTTTTTTCGGACATGTATAACCTTTTTAGTCTTGGGATTAAGGGGAAATATCGCAAAACTTTTGCCGGCTTATTTGACTTTTTTGCATTTGAACTTTCACCTATGTCATCAGCCGTATCACTTTATACGCAAGCTTTTACAACAGACAAGATGTTTGATCTTTCCGTGTATCCTAATAAATCATGCAATCATTTGGACAAGCATCGATTTTCTCATAACCAAGCCCCAAATCTTTAGTTAGTTTTTTTTCTTCACTAACCGAGGATGGTAATGATGTAAGATGAGGAAAAACATCCCTTATAAGCTCTAGAAACATGTCAAAAGTCTTGTTAGATACACCACCAATACACTTGACCTTTTTAGTCTTGGGATTAAGGGGAAATATCGCAAAACTTTTGCCGACTTATTTGACTTTTTTGCATTTGAACTTTCACCTATGTCATCAGCACTATCATCCGAAGTTTTAGAAGATTCACCGACATTCTCATCCTCAACCCTACGATGAGAACTTTGAGAAGATTCACCAACATTGTCTTCAAATATTGAATCGCCTACTCCTTGGCTATGTGAAGGTATTTGGCCTAAAGCATCACGAACCAAATTTCTTATCTCATCTTCACCAAAAGTGGGTCGAGATGGTTGTGAGCTTTTAGAAGATTCGCCGACATTCTCATCCTCAACCCCACGATGAGAACTTTGAGAAAATTTACCAACATTGTCTTCAAACATTGAATCACGTGCTAGTGGGCTATCGGAAGGTAAATGACCTAAAGCATCACGAACCAAACTTCTTATCTCATCTTCACCAAAAGTGGGTCGAGATGGTTGTGAAGGTACGGAATTCTCCCCATGGATCGACCAATTTGTGTACCCCGGTAAAAATCCATAACGCAATATGTGGCCATAACATTTATCGACCTCCCAATGTTCAACGTTACAACATTTAAGGCATGGACAGGCAATTATTCCTCTTATACTTCTAGCACGAGCAAATTCAATAAAATCCTTGACTCCTTCTTTAAAAGGTTTGCTTGTTATTTGAGCTTTAATCCAACTTTTATCCATTTATGTAGCTTACCTAAACATGTTCATAGAATTTAAAAAACAATACACATACAATTGATCTAGTTTCACATACAACTACGATTTCAGTGTCAAACATCTATTACTTCATACATACGGCTAGAGTCGATATGTTAAACATCAATCTATAACGTAAAACGATCTCGATGTTTACAAACTAAAATCATATCAGCAGAAAACTCTCAAAATTAACCATTCACAATCGCATGAGCAGAATAATAACAACAATATAATCACATAAAAAATTAACAATTATAAACAAAAATCACATTACAAAATTAACTAAAAACAGAAACATACCACCGGAATATGAGCGAAACCACCGGAATGAACTAACCATCAGAAAATCCTAACAACTGAAACCACCAGAATATGAACTAACCACCGGAATTCAACCACCGGAATTAAACCACCAGAAAAATCCTAATTAACCACCGGAAAAATCCTAATTAAACCCTAACCACCGGAATCAAAAAAATCGAATGACGGTGAAGTGCGAGATGTGAATGACGGTTTGTTTTGAATTGGGGATTTATTTTAGAGATGTGAATGAGATACGGTGGTTGTGTGAAGTGATTTGTGTGAATTGAGATACGATTCACATATAAGTTTTTTTATATGATTTTATAAAAATCGTATAAGTTTTTTTTTATTTATTTAAATTTTAAAAAAAATTGTTCACAATTTTATATGTTAGCTTTTTCAAAAAATCTCTTTTTTTATAAAATTTGTTCACACTTTTATGTGTTGCTTTTTTATACTTGTTCACACATTAAAGTGTCACTCATTTTATAAAATGTTTACACTTTTTTGTGTTAGTTTTAAAAAAAATTGTTCACACTTTTTTTGTTAGTTAGTTCTTCTTAGTTGAAAAACAAAATCCACAATTTTAAGTGTATTTTATTTAATATATTAACATTCAAAAGTGTGTACTTCATATTTGTTATATCATATTTTTTTTACACACTTATAATTGTGTATATTATTCAATGTTCACGGTTATAATTGTAAATTATTTAGTATACATTAACATGTGTGAATAAAAGAAAGAAAAAGTACACATTTTTATTAGTGTGGAAAAATAAGTGTGTACAAACACCCTTTTTTTTGTAGTGATTCCAAATTATAATCATGAAGGGAACCACAGACATATGTATAATTGAAGCCAGTGGAAATTGCAATAATGTTTGTTAGTTTTCAAGGATATGATAAAAACAAGTTGACGTAAGAAGTGGGACTAGAAGAGCGTTTGTGTCGCATAAATGTCACCTTATGATTGTTCATCCAATAAAATTTGAATACGCTCATCCTTCTGCACTTTGTGCTGGTACTACAAGAGTACGGCTCAATGTATTGGTTACGTTCAACTTGCATCATCAGCTTGGATGTAGGGTAGAAAGTAGAAACAATCGTTTCACCAAAATTAAATCATATTTTCTTGTGAAAGGAATATTTCTAGATTCAAACTGGAACTAGTTAATTGCACAAGCTAGCCTGTCTCATTGTGAATTTAGTAAAAAAAAAAAATTTAACTTTGTCCACATGTGAAAGTTTTGGTGGAGTCCATGAGATGATTCATGAGCAGAATTAGCAAACAGTACGGCCGATCTGGACAGAAAATTAAAGGCTAACATGTTTACATTTTTTAGTTGTGTCGTGAAATATGCATGTTTGAAAACTTGGATGACCTCAAAAACGATACGTGGATGAAACTTATACTTTCATTTATAAATCCTCAGCATAACACCATATATTTATAATAATATAGTAAAATACGTACATTGAACTATCATATTAGACTTAGAACTATGTACGTATAGTATGTTCTGGATATCTTAGTTAGGGGCTAGTGGGTTCCTTTGTACACATACATCTGTGTAAATGATACTAA
>BQNB010035275.1:0-48788 GCA_026074375.1 Tanacetum coccineum | reverse complement strand
GTAGATCCCTCCGGTTCTGGTTGGATCATAGGACTGGGATTCCTAACCTAACCACCTTATGACTTCAGAATCGTCGTGAAATTAAGATGTTGTTGGGTATAAGATCGAACCATAAAACCTTTTCAGCACATTGAGTCAATTAGATCATATTTTAAATACATTTTCTCCCTTTATTTTAAATAATAAACACTTAGTTTTTGAAATACCTTGTGATTAAAATATGTCTTGAAAATTCTGTGGGAGAAAATATTATCAGCATGAATGGTTTGGAACATTTTGATAATGTTTTGAATACATAAGAATGGTCGTTGATGATGTATCCAAGAACATTAAAACTTTGTTTCGTAAAACTCCCCCTCAAAAATAGGGACCAATTGAAAATTGTAGTCTTTTGAAAAACATTGTGAGGGGTGGTAGTGTTGGAAACACATAATTTTAAGTTTATGAATTGTCATCGAGAAATTCTTGAAAAATGTTTGTTCAAACTTTTTGAAAAACACAGATGTTAGAGGACATTCTCTGCTAACGGTAAGGTAGCGAATGAGACGTAATTATCTCTTTTTCTTTTTAGCTAAAAACATTGCTATGTCTTGTATGAACAGATAAAGACGAGAAACGTTAATTTTCTCATTGGAGGGATAAGTTATAAACCTTCCTTTATTTGAAGTCCGGGTTATGTACTGACATTTGCACATAAGCCATCTAGAAAATTAGAAATGACATGTTTTGAAAGTATTTGCAACTCTCGCTCGAACTTCATTTACACACCCGTGTCAATGTTAATCGACATTTCTAAGCACGTAAATGTTATCGATTCCAAGAGACATGTCGAGAAGAATCTTTTTGGAAATTTTCTGATTTTGTATTTATTTACCTGTTGTCCTCAGCATTGCTATATGATGGTGGAATAGTAATTCCAACTCTTGTCGTGATGTAGCTGTCTTGACTGCTAGAGGAACAACTTTTGGAACCAGCTTTGAACTTGTCTGTTCATTGCTGTGGTCTTGAATTCCGAGTTCTGAACGGTTATGATCAGAAGTCATTTGATGAAGAACGAGGCCTGAACTGATGTGAACAGACATCATCTCCATGAAGACCGAGGCTTGATCTGCTGCGATCAAACGTCATTAGACATTGATGACCGAGGCTTGAACTGTGTTGTTCAAACGTCATTAGACATTGATGACCGAGGCTTGAACTGCGTTGTTCAAACGTCATTAGACATTGATGACCGAGGCTTGAACTGCGTTGTTCAAACGTCATTAGACATTGATGACCGAGGCTTGAACTGCGTTGTTCAAACGTCATTTGAACATTGATGACCGAGGCTTGAACTGCGTTGTTCAAACGTCATTTCCATGAAGATTTCATCTTTTGTGAAACCATTCTGGCACTGGTTTCTTAGATATCAAAAATTTCAGCAACCACACTCTGAGATTTTCCTGCTTTTCATTGTATAGTGCATCTGCAGTTATGTCAATTCGTTGTTGTTTTTGACCATTGAATGACGTACCTGCACTTAAACCCAGAGTTTGTTTGCATGCATGAATATGAGGGATATCTACATTTTGAACCAGGTTGTGGGTTCACTTTCAACCTTGCTCGTACAAGAGTTGAATAACCTTCCTGTGGGAACCCACCTAAGACAAACAGTCTTGAGAATTCTACCCATTGGTTGCCACCTAAGACAAGATCTAGGAGTCCTTATTTTCTCAGAAAGTGGTAACTTTTTGTTGAGAACCTATGTCCTGTGGGGATCTGTCTTTCTGGTTTCTTAGATGCACTTGACTTTTCTATGGGCATATATCTCTTTGTTGTCTTATGGGATTTTGCATCCTTATTCTGTGCAGAGGCACGAGGATTTAACCTTGAGAGGTATTCTAAGACGCATTCATCATGATTTGCACTGTAAAGCACTTTTTTGCATGTTGGATCATGCAAGTCTTTGACTTCAAGAAAGGATTTTGTTTCCTATGTCTCCTAAGTGAGCATCTATGTTTAAACCCGACTACACATTGTTGCTTGCCAATCTAGGTTTTGGTTTGCAACCATTAGCAGTGTTGGGGAAATCTAGCAATCAATCATACTAAGGTTTTCCATCGCTTCTTTGTCTTTCTAAGTTGTGCACTTTTCTCAGCTTTCTCTAGGGTAGTAGTGTATAACCATGTCATTTGAGCCTAATTTTCCCTTGGTGACTGATGTGACCCATGTTTTGGGAATTCCTAGAGGGGCAGGGTGCAACACATTGGTTTTTTCGAACTGCTTTTTTCGAATCTGAGGCAAATTCTGTTGAGTGATTGATAAACAAACCATCCGACATCATTAAGTTTATTAACCGACTTTTCTTTTGAACTTCTCATTACAGGAGAATTGAAAAAGGAGTCGGTTTTCCTAAAACCTGATGGTTTTGTGGAATTCGTTGAGCATTTTGGTTTGTTCGAACAACAGAATGCTTATTAAACTGATTTCCCACAGACTTTCCCTTGCAGTCTCGATGATTTCTTTAACTCAGCTAATGCTATGTTCTTTGTCTTGCATTTGAGCTTTCAAATCTGTTTTTTTAAAAAACAAAAAATTTTTTTTTTTTTTTTTTTTTTTTTTTTTTATTTCATGATTTGTTTCACGGTCTTCGAAATACATTCGTGAATCCTTTTCTTTGCAAACTAGTTGTTTTTCATTTGTTCTTACATTGTTGTAAAAGCCAGTTTCAAGAGAATCGAGTGTTTTTCAAGTTTAGAAAAACTTTTTAACAAATTATTATAAACTTCTTTGTTAACAGATTCAGTTTGTTTCGAAAGCTTTTGTGCAAGACATTCACATTCTTTGACTTTATGAAGATATAAGCATTGCAATTCAGTATTAGCATTTAAATCAGACAGAGAATGCAAATATGAACATGTAACATCTTTAGACACACACTCTTCGAGAAGTAGATCATAAATGTTTGAAAAATCAGCCTTTTCAGATTCAAGTTCGTCAACCTCTTTTTCAAGGGATTTAACGTACTCCAAATCGTCATTCATTTCCTTTTTTAGTTCATGAACAAAACAATGACTGTCTAGTATAGTTTTGTCTGAAAGAGCATTAATAAGAGTTTTGATCAAAACTTCCATAGTCTTAGCGTTGGGTTGGAAATGCACTATTAAGTATGATTAGAGCCCCCCCCCCCCCAAGGCTTGTAGACAATTTGGTTCTAAAATTGATTGAAGATTGTTTGTCATTTCGTTATAAAGTTGTCTACTTTTACTAATAATTTTAGAAATTGGTTAGAAAGGCAGGTTTTGTAAGCAATGTTTGCCTTTGTCCTAACAAACTTTTCTCCACATTGTCTTCTAACTTCTTTAGCGCGTTCCAACTGATCAAGATAGTTTTTGATGTGGTTTTGAAAGTTTTATAAAAACTGTTTTGATATGGATAAATTGATATTGGATTTCACTTGTGTCTTTATCCCATTTTGATCTACTCTCCTTTTCAAGAGTACTTCTCTTCCCCATTGGGGCAAAATCTGTTTGCAGGATCAGAAGTATCCTATGGATCTCATACAAACGAGGCTTATCAGATGAGCTTTCTTGCGGTACTTGGATTAGCAAAGTTGATCTACCATGATACTTTGCGCATTTGGGGTGCTAAACATATGAATGTCTTAATTGACCTGATTGCGTTATAAAGAATATCATTTAAAAAACTTTATTTGTTTGTCTCATTTCAATTCATCGTGTAATGTCTTATCCTTCTTAACCTTTATATCCGAAATTAACCTTACTTTTTCCTCATTTGAGTTGACCTTCGAAATTGTGACCTATTAACAACTCTTTTTGGCTAGCTCATCGTGTTTTTATGTGTATTGACAACTGAAATATCATAGGTTTTAGATTTGAAACCTTCCTTTTAGTCAATGTCTTTACGAGCAAATAGTCCCTAGAGTCATTTAACTTGTTTGAAGTATTTTATACCTCACTTGTAATGGGGGGAAGGTCATTAAGGGCAGTGTACTTCTCAAGCTCAGTCTATTTGGTCTGAAGTGCAATTAGAGAACTATCCCGACTGCTAGTAGCCTCCCCTAGAGCCCTACTAGACTGATCAAGGTTAGTTTTGCACTCCTTCAGTTCTTGAGTCAATGATGCGTTCGCTTTCTTTAATTGCTTTAAAAAAAATTTGTTTTCCTCATTATCAAGAGTTAAATTTGCAATTAAATTAGCAAGCGCAGCACGCTCATCAACACATTCAGTCGCATTTTGATCAACCTGATTATCATTAGTACATATATTTGATGAATCAGGAATGACATTGCTATCATCCTTCTCCAAAACATATGTGTCGTTAATGGATTCAGGTTGCTCAGAATGTCGTCTCACATTGGCAAACACATCATTTTCATCATGGTTTTGTACCTGTTCCAATGGCGTATCAGTAGAACTTGATTCCGCAGGTGAGACCTCCTGAATCTTTGCCATGAAACCGTAATGTGCTTCCAATTTCTTCTTTTCAATCTCTTCATCTGATACAATCCTACTGCTTGTTTCATCTCCTGAACTTGTAACCGATGATTGAACCTCTTGAACCTTGCACTGTTGAATCTGCAACTGTCTTTCACTCAACTTTTTCAACGTCATCTTAAGCTCTTGCTCATGACTTGCTCTTTCTATTATACATTGCTCAATGGAGTTCATGTTCTGGATGATTGTTTCCTTGAATGTTTGAGCTGTCATTTTAGTGTAATCTCTGAAGGTTTCTATTACTTCTCGATCTGATGAAAAAGATCTTGAATAAATATCGAGAGGCTTTAACAAGTCAGAGTTAATGAACCTTTCAAACTGTACTTTGATCACACTTAGAGCGGATTTGGAATCCATCTCGTGAAGTGTTTCTGCATTGAGAAGTGTTTCTAAGTTATTCATGTGTTGAGATAACTGAAACGTGAAGGTTCTGAAACTATCACCAAAGAGTCGTGCAAAAGCTTGTTGATACCATATACTCTGATTTTCGAGAAGTTGAGCGGTTGATTTAAGTGCATTTAATTTGTTCAAGGAGTTTTCTTTGAAAATCTTTGCTTGCATCTGCAGTTTCTGTATCTCTGGTTCCTCTAAAACTGAACCCGAAGATTGAAAAAATTAATCTTTGTTTCCATTTTATCGTGAATTATGAAGTGTAAAAGATTTGTTGGATCTTAAGTGGATATGATGTGATTGAAGTTGTGGTTGTATGCAATTCACGTTCACGGGATTTTACTCGTCTATGATCAAAACCGATAATGAATTAACGGGATTTTACAAGATCACTAGATAACCGTGAATGATTTGATTCGGAATCAGCGGCCAATGATTTAATTGTCTAAAAATAGATAATTTTCTGGCTAGGGTTAAAGCTGTTTGTTTAAATAGGCTCACCAAGCTGAAACGGGCCTAAAAATACAGATGGGCCGTGAGCTAGAACAAAAACCAGTCTAACACAAATTCCAAAAAACTGAAAAATGTCAATAAATCATGGTAAACAAGCTTTTTGGGCCTCGAAAAATCCTTAACCAGCTAAAGGTCACGGCTAAAAAACGGACCGCACGTTTTTCTCTTCGATTGTGAGAGGTCAAGGCCTAAAAACGGAACTTACGGATTAAAAGTTATGGCGGTTTTACTGAAACCCTTTTCTTCACAACCAAAAAATTTATCGTTCGGAAAACCAAACAAAAATATACTCTTTCGGCATCCTCAAGACGGTTCGCAATCCCAACCTATCCATTTTAGATGATTTGTAGAGATGACGTTTCAAGTATCTTCTTTTGTGCATTGAGTACATCTTAATGTGCATTGTGTTTGGACGTATGAGTACCTTATTTTGTGCTAAAACATGTACAGTATTTGTTTTTATGTAATTATTTATACCATTACTATTAATTTTTTTAAAAATTTTATTTAATTTTTTTAGAATGAGATTTTTTTCACACCTATACCACCTATCGCACAATATATATCTAACAAATGCCTCCATCGAGGCTTGAACCCACAACCTCTAGGTTGGTTGAGAATACACATACCACTAGACCAAAGGCCTTGGGTAACATTACTATTAAATTAGCCTGAAGGAAAACTTTGGATTTGGATTAAGGTTTATGAATTGTCATCTTGCTATATATGAACACGAAGATCAACTATTTAATGATGATTTCATACACACCAGATAAACATAATTGTGTTTTTAACATTAGATTTCCGTAATCAATATTTCGTTCTTAAAATTACAAAAACAAACATTGAAACTTAGAATTAGACACACCTATATATGTCTTTCAGATTGCTTCTTCCATTGTTCGATATTCTTTTTATATCCTTTAATTTTTTCGTTACTGGCCCTAATTTTCTCCTTGTACTCAAATATATGGTTTTCATCTTCTTCGTTACGAGCACTCATTTTCTCCTTGCCCTCAACTATATAGTTTTCATCTTTTTCCTTCTCTTTTTCTAACTTCTGGAGACTTGAAGGATCAAATAGAAATCAAACTGGTGTGGTTTTAATTTCCTACCCCTGCCCATGCATCGTATGGTAACCCGTAAAGTCAATACGGGTTTGGTTTTGGTGGATAAAGACTTCTTAGGCGTGTATTTTTTTGGTTGGATCTTGAGAAAGTTCTTCCCATTGAAAGTTTTTATGATATGTGTGTTAATACAAATAATGTCTAAAAACTTTATTTATATTTTTCAACCTCTCTACGTTTTGAAGATGACAAAATGTTAAAACGTTTACGATAAAAATAAACGTTTACATGTTATTAATTGTAAATTTCTATTTCGACGTAAATCACTTAAGGTATGTATAAACAAATCATTAAACATGATTAGTGATCAAGAAAATAATTATTCTTAATCATTACAATTCTACAAAAGTATTTTTACAAAAATAAAACTAAAAATATACAAAATATTTTTATTTAATAAAGAAATGTTTTATTTAATTATAAAAATTCAAATCTGGTTTTCCCCCAAAATAAAACCTTCTACACCAAATTTAACATTCCCTACTAAAAGACAAAAATGAGAGCGTCTACGTAGAGGCGACCCCCTGATAGGCAGAATGGCCCCCAGATATATCTGGACCGCCAGGACCGCCACCAGGAGACGTTACCATTTCCTGGCTATAAATATTGCACTATTCCTTTGCAGATTTCAGACCTCTTTGCATAAATTTTTTAGTTTTCTTTCTCTCACTAAAACCTTCTTTCTCTTTCTAAAATTCTTGATCACTAACTAAGTTTAATCTTGTTTCAAGTGATCTAATCTCATCTTCTTCTTTCTTCTATCAAGGGCAAGAGAAGAACACTCGTATTCGCCAAGAAGAAGTGTTATAGATTAGTTATCTTCTTCTAGATCCAAACCTCTATTTTCTTGATCTTGAGTAATTGTGTAGATCCAGATAGTGTATAAATTCGGAAGTGTTGATTGTGTGTCGGTTAGTATTTTAGTCCTCAAAATACGTTAGTGAAGTGGTAGATTGGTTCTAGCTAAGATTAGGACTCGACATTTAGCTTAGTGTCGGAAAACAAGATAAGCGACGTGTAAACGGTTTTCTCCGCCTAAAGGGAGCTTGTTGACATAGTGAAATCTCGAGTCGGATGCTCGGGGAGTGGAGTAGGGCGAAGAGGAGCTTCATAGCCAAACCACTATAAATCTCGGTGTTGTGGTTTGATTGTTCTATCTCTTATCTCTTTTCTCTTTATATATTTCTTATTTATGGTTTGTAGTGTGATTAGATTACTTGTAGTTAGATATATTAGTTGTTCATATTGTTGGTTGATCTAACATATAATCGAATCTAATATTTTTAGAAGCAAACTTTTAAAACGCTAATTAATCGATAAACTATTCAACCCCCTTCTAGTTTCCACAATTGGTATCAGGAGCCAAGGTCACTCAAGATTTTTTAAAAATATATTGTATTTTAAAGCTTGGATCTATCTATGGATTCCAAAAAATATCTAGAAGGGCAATCTATGCAAATACTACCACTCTTTGAAAGTGATAATTTTATTTATTGGAACAAATAGATTCGAAACATATGTGAAATCAAAATATCTTGATCTTTGGCATGTTATTACTGAAGGTGATTTTCCGCCTATTCAAAATAATCCAAAAACCAATCAAGACGAGGTTGTCCCTTTTGAAAAACAAAACGATGACCTTAAAAAGAGGCTTGCGAAAAACAATGAAGCAAAAATGGTTATTTATAATGCTTTGCCTAGAAAAGTATATGAAAGAATTTTCATGTGTAAAACGGCAAAAAAAATTGGAAAACTTTGTTAATCACCCATCAAGGTAATAGCTAAGTCAAAGATAACAAGATTGACATTTTGATACAACAATATGAGCAATTCATCATTTCCGAAGACGAATCTATATATATTGCTTTTTCTAGATTTAATACTATTATTACTAGTCTAAAAGCTCTAGCAAAAACTATGTTAGGAAGTTTCTTAGGGCTCTACATCATAAATGGAGAGCAAAGGTCACGACGATTGAAGAGTCAAAAAACTTGACATCACTATCACTTGATGAACTCATCGAGAACCTTAAAGTTCATGAGATGATCATCAAGAAAGATTCCGAAATAGTTAAAGCTAAAGGTGAAAGAAAATCTCTTGCTTTAAAGGCTAAGAAGGAATCTAGTGATGAAGAAAGTTTGACTTTCGGAAGGGAAGACGAAGAGTACACCATGGCGGTTAGAGACTTTAAGAAGTTCTTCAAGAGAAGAGGTAGGTTCGTGAGACAACCAAGGAACGACAAAAATACATTCCAAAGAAGCCGAGATGACAAGAACGGAAAAAGTAAAAGGAGGTGTTTTAGATGCGGAGATCCAAATCATCTTATCAGAGAATGTCCGAAACCACCGAAGGACAAGAACCAAAGATCATTCGTTGGAGGTTCTTGGAGTGATAGCGGTGAGAAAGATGATGAAATGGCTAAAGACGAAAAATGTCTCATGGCTCAAGCATCTAGCGAGGTACGTTCTTTAGTGATGAAAATTCATCAATAGATGACTTCATTTTAGATAGTGAATATAATAAGCTATGCAATATGAGTCTAAAAATAATCACTAAGAACAAACGCTTAAAAGCTATTAAAAATAGTTTAGAAAATGAGCTTAGTGAATTAAAAGAAAAGTTGTCTAAACTCGAGAGAAACAAGGAAGTTGATCTCGAATGTACAAAGTGTCAAACGCTCAAAATCGACAACGAAAAACTTAAAGAGGAAGCTTTTAAGCTTACTCAATTTCAAAAGAGTACACACTTTCTAAATAAAATGTTAAGTAATCAAAAACTCTTTGGAGATAAATCGGGTCTAGGGTTTAATTCATTTGAAGCACCAAAGTAATTCAGAGACCGCCTGTCTGTTCACCAGAAATTGAAAAATCTGTTTCTTTTCAAAAATCCATTTTGGGTCCTAGACCAAAACATATAATGGTAAATAACGCTAAAATCAACATTGCTAGTGATGATGAGGTTAAACGGTTTTATAAACCATCGTTAATACCCGGAGTTGGATTTTCCAAACCAAACTTCAGGTCAAAAACTCCACCTCCTAGGAGAGTCAATAATTCTTATCCTCGTTCTAAGATACCGCAGCCAAAAAGAAATGTTGGTCAACAAAATCAACCTCATGGATTTCCTGTAGCTTGGAATAATTTCCAACCTCAAAGCTACATGCCATGGGGAATTTGTCCTCCATTTCTACATCTCAATCAAATGCAACAAATGCAAGGGATGTTTAGTACTAACAACTTTGTACCCATGAGATATTGGGGACCAAACGTTTGAGTTATTGTGTTATATAAATAGATATGCCTTGGAATTGACTTGGAGCCCGACGAGTGGATAAAAGATAGCGGATGCTCTAAACACATGACGGGCAACCAAAAGCACTTCTCAACCTACAAGGCATACAATGGATGTAACGTCGTTTTTGGTAGTAATCTACGCGGTAACATCATTGGCAAATGTACGATCTCTCATGGCTCACTTAAAATTGCAAATGTAGAGCATGTAGATAATTTAGGATTTAATTTGCAAAGTGTAGGTCAAATATGTGATAGTAAATGTAAGGCGATATTTTCTGAAAATGACAGCAAAATTGTTAAGTACGATAAAATCATAGGTAGAGGTATTAGGAAAAGAGGCTTATACGTAATGAAATTAGGAAAGAAGCCTGAAGAAAATTTTTGTCTTGCAACGATTGATGAAAACTCTACTTTGTGGCATAGGAGATTAGGTTACGCAAATATGCGTTTAATTCAATTGTTAGCATCTAAGGAACTAGTTAGGAATTTAACTAAGCTTAAGTTTGATCAACATTTCTGTGATGCTTGCAAAATTGGTAAACAAGCTCACGCTTGTCACAAAGCTAAGAATTTAGTATCAACGACTAAATTCTTAGAACTTCTCCATATGGATGTCTTTGGTCCATCCGTTGTACGGAGTTACAGAGGAAACCTCTACACCTTAGTAATAGTTGACGACTATTTTAGGTACACATGGAAAAGATTCCTTAAAACCAAACCGAGGCTTTTGAACAATTCGAGATCTTTAGTAAGAAGATACACAATCAATTAGGATGTTCTATAGTGTCAATTAGGACGAACCTGTGACAACCCACAATTTCAGGTCATTTTACGTCAATAAACTCAAAACTATTTACTTTGAACCTTTACGTATTTACTTTTAATTTCAACCGTTAAGTTAAATCGCGTAAACCAAAAATTAACAATCAATGTAAAACGTCATTAAATAAATAAAAGTTTACGTCAAACAAGTGTTATATAATTATTACGAAGATAATTCATAACTTTTCATATTTTATTTTTATACCTTATGTAAAATGTTTACGTTTCGCAATATTTAATTTTTTGCATGCATGTAAACTATACCACCTTTCTACACTTAACCAAATACCCAAAATTATACCCAATACCCAAAATTTATATAATTCTTACCTAAAAACATAACCAATACCGATTATATACATACATACACACAAAATACTTACCAAAGTTTACTTAGAAATACCATGTGCTTAATCACCAACTTCCATCCACTTCCTTACAATTTCTAGCCACTTTCTTACACAAGCCACTCCCCCCCCCCCCTTACATGCAAATCACTTACAAGACCAATTCCCTTCCCTTGAATTCATGGATTGGATGGTAGTTTGTCCCCTAGATATTTTGACTATAAAAAGGACCTAGCATCAAGCCTTTCTCACTTCACATAACACTTACAAAAAAATCAAGAAATCTCCCTTTTCTCTCCCTGTAAGCCACGACACAAAATTAAGCCATAGAAACATTCATAGTTTCTATTTTCTAGATATTACAAGTACACAAGTGTGATCAAGGGTATTATCTAAGGTGTTCTAAGTAGGTTTCCAAGTTAGGGTTCTTTTTAAAGCAAGGGTTTTCAAAGATCTTAGTTAGGGTTCATAAATCAAGATTTAGGTTTTTGATAAGGTTTTGGGTTTAAAATCTAAGACTAGGGTTTTATTTGATCATCATCTTTGTAAGCATACTACATTTACTCTTTTGATTTTCATTCATTTTGATTATGTTCTTACATGCTTTTATACTTACATAATGTAATTATATACATGAACACCAAGATTATTAAGTTATATCACCAACTAGTAGACTTTTATAAACATTTGCAAAAAAATCAAGAACACAACATACTTATGATTATTAAACATGTTGTCAAGATTATTACTTATAATCTAGCTTATTTAATTTTATAAATTATTTCATTATATTGTGAAGTGTTGGATGAGATTAGGTTAGTTTGGATTTGTTGATTGTGGAAGAGGTTGAAGTAGTTAGATTAGAGCATGTTGTTGTGTGAAAATGAGGTAAAAATTATAGTTTTAATGTGTGTAAAACGCCCTTAAGGATAGCGGGTTTAAAACAGTTGGTTACGGATTTTTCGACGAGTTAAAACCTTAAAATGTGTTAGTACGTCTCGATACAATTGCGTACGTATAAAAAACTCAAAAAACAGATGTAAAACTAAGAAGTTATGGTCAAAACTAGATTTGAAACAATACCGACAACTAAATACATTTTAACAGCTTTTATAAAAATATAGGGTCTGATCAACATTTATTTCGTGATTTTGAGGCCTTTCGGGTCCGAACCGGCTTAAGTAAAAAACTATAATTTTGTCCGAAATGATGTTTCAGCAAAAGAACGCGTGTTTTCGAAGCCTAAAAGTGTAATATGAGTGAGTTAATCTTCATTAAAACTAGACAACTTTTATATAAAATTTCCTGCAGACTTTTTCCTGACATGAATAGTAAAACAATGTTTTCGGACTTTGGGTCTGTTTAGACTATAAAAACCTTAGAAAATAATATAGTATCACTTATATAATATGTATACGCGTTTTAAAACTTTATAAATATTATTTTATAAATTAACTAGACTATATATATATATATATATATATATATATATATTATCGTTGTGAACATAATAAAAGTGGTAAACTTAACGAAAACATTATTTTAATTTATAAACTAAGTCTAAAACTATTAGGTGTTGATATAAAAGATAAAATATAGTGCATTGTTCTATATTTTTATGTGTATTTTAAATCGACCAATAATTAAATAGGTTGCATACCGGTATTTATCAACGACATTTCTAGTTGATTTTTCTAGAAATCAATTCCATCACTTGAGGTGAGTTTATAGCACCATTTTAACTGGTTTACATTTACTTTACAAATCTCAAGGTGAGATACATTGCTTGTTTTTACTTGTGAACGCAAGTAGCTTTGCAATACTTACTGTTCTGAATATTATATACCATGCAATACTTACTGTTTTGGATATTGTATACCATGCAATACTTACTACTCTGAATATTGTATACCATGCAATAATTTCTTTTCTGGATATTGTATACCATCCAATACATACATTAAAACCTTGCGGTCCAACCTTTATACTTAATTAAACCTATGAGCTCACCAACTTTATGTTGACACTTTTAAGCATGTCTTTCTCAGGTGAATAGATTGCTTGACTTCTTGATGTGCATTGGAGTCTAAAATTTTCAAGATTTCATTCATGGATTTCTACTTGCATTCAAACTATCAATCTCGTTGTATTATTTTCAGCCTTTCATCTTGATGCAACTTTGGGACAAGTGTTATAACTATTTAAATTTCGATTAAATCATCGAGATTATCTTTCTAACAACTCATTTATAGGTCGTTCTCTTATAGCTTGTGCTATTGTACTATGAAGTAATGCTCCCGGTTACCATTCCGCTGCGACATATTTTGGGGGAGATACATATTGGTATCTAGAGCCAAGGTTATAGAGAATTAGGTCCCATATTTTACCTGGAGTATAACCGTTTTCACGGACATTGCATCACATAAAACTTTTTCATGAGCATACACTACTTGCTTACATTACTTGGTTACATTACTTGCTTACACTACTTGCTTACATAACTTAGGTATATGCCTACCTTGCGTATATTTTACACTTGTCACGGTCCGCCGATCCCACTAGTTACCCTATCATGCAACTATGAGTTAAACACCCGCCTCCTATTATTAAAACACCTATGACATCTTGCAACCCATTGCCTAGAATCATGCAGATTAATTCAAACACGACTTTAACCTGTCACCTCGCAACATTTCACCTTTGGAGCATGACTTTTAATACTAGACTAATTTTTATTTTATTTACTCCTCTAATTTTGAAGAAAATGACACCAAAGAAAAACAATATGAGCGCAGCCGCTATTGAGGAGCTGATAAACCAACGCGTGGCTAATGCGTTGGAAGATTATGAGATGAATCAGAACAGTGGAAATGGAAATGATAATAGAAATAGAAGCCACGACTTAGGAGGCGGTGGTGGAAGGAAGCCACACACTACTCATGTAGGCACGTATAAGGAGTTCTTGAACTGCCAACCCCTTAACTTTAAGGGAACTGAAGGGGCTGTAGGATTAGCCTACTGGTTTGAGAAGATAGATTTGGTGTTCTATATCAACAACTTCACTATTGAATGCCAAGTAAAGTATGCCACATGTACTTTTTTAGGCGGTGCGCTAACATGGTGGAATTCCCATGTTAGGACTGTCGGATACGATGCTGCCTATGGGATGCCATGGAAGACATTGATGAAAATGATGACTGAAAATTATTGTCCGAGGAATGAGATAAAGAAGATGGAAATCGAGTTGTAGAACTTGGTTGTAAAAGGTACTGATGTTGAAAGCTATACTCAACGCTTTTAAGAATTGATTTTGCTGTGTTCAAGAATGGTTCCAGATGGATCAGACAAGGTGGAGAAGTATATTGGCGGACTTCCTGATAGTATTCAAGGAAGTGTGATGGCATCTAAGCCAAAAATGCTTCAAGAAGCAATTGAGTTGGCAAGGAGTTTAATGGACTAGAAGGCTCGTGCCTATGCTGCTAGGCAAACTGACAATAAAAGAATAATGGATAACAACCCAAGAGACGACCATGTTCAGCAACCACCCTACAAGAGGCAAAATGTGGCTAGGGATTACAATGTTGGGCCTATTGAAAAGAAGGAATATGCTGGAACTCTACACCTGTGCAATAAGTGCAAGTTGCACCATAATAGGCCATGTACTGTAAAGTGCACATGACCAAGGATTGTAGAAATCATGCTGCTGCTCACAATCAAAGAAGCCTCACTTGCTTTGAGTGTGGGAATCAAGGGCACTACAAGAGTGATTGCCCGGAGTTAAAGAATCAAAACCAAGGAAACCAAGCTGGAAGTAGTGGAGCACGTGGAAGGGTGTGTGCTTTAGGAGGAGGAGAAACTGAAAAAGACCCTAACAACATTGAAGATGATATCGATGCTTAAAGAGAGATTTTCTTACCTTGCCTAGTGAAACCTAAGTTGGAACCATCATAGACTCCATTTCATTTAGGAATTCATGTTGTACTTTCTTTTAAATGTCCGTTGTACTGTGTGGATGATTTTAAATTATCGATCAAATTAATGTGTCGTGAAAATTTTGTTAATTTTACTTTAATTCTCCATTTATTCATGCAAGCCTTTCCCTAAAATATTATAACCTTATAAGTATTTTTTTTACATCACCTTATAAAACATTTTACTACCACATGATAAACTATTTCACTATCATTGTTAAATTATTTTACTATCGTTTAATAAACTAACATTTTATAAACCATCTTATAATTATCTCGAAAACCATTTTGTTGTCACCCTATAAACTACCTTGTTTCCATCTTGTGAATTATTTTGTCACACTATAAAACCATTTTGATACTATTATATACATAACGTTAATTTGACTAAAATAAGCATTGCATCGTTAGCCCTCAATTATACATAGCCTAATCACCTATGTCTAATTGAGGAAGAACCATGTCGTGCTGGGAGTAGTCACCTTAAAACCTTTTATCAAAAATCAATTCCTACTTATATCCCTGAAAAGCAAAATTTTGTGTGCGTATCCATAAAACATGTTTGTCACGAGAAACTGAATTAGTAATCATAGTGACTAAGTAGACCTTTACACCACCTTACTACATAGAGTTGACATCATCTTACGCCAAATCTGATGCCCAAAAAGTCGAGACGCGTCACTAGTCATCATAGGACGATCCACCAACGAGTTTAGCCGTCATTAAGGAATTCACTAAATCACTCATTCAACGTCGACGCAATACCATAAGACTTAGTAGTTATGACGCCATCATAGGTATAGATTCGTTATCACTCTGGAAAGGGCAAATATCGTAACTGATGCTTTAAGCCGAAAGGAACGGATAAGGCCACTAGAAGTCGAATTTTAGTCGCAACAATAAATTTTAAACCGACGTCACTAATTTTAAACGCTCAAGCTAAAGCAATTTAGAAGGAGAATGCAAACGAATTACCGAACGTGGTAAAGAAAACATCAAAAGACGTAAATAAAATGAACAAATAAATTTGTTATTACAACATTCATTTATTACCTTAGAAATAAGATTACATAAGATCAAAAATAAAATAAAGTTATTACAACCCTTCTCTAGCAATACTATCTATCAATCCCAAAGTAAATCTGCGCCAATAGCTAGGACAATGAGCGGTGCGAGAAGCGCCAGAATTACGGCCAGAAACTAAAAATCTTCTTCGTATGGGACGTAGGCCAGGTAAATGGCGAGTGCTATCGCGCATACCATCGACACGATTGTAGTAACATGCAACATTTTGAGAGGTTTGAATGAGAGAAATTTAAGTGAAAGATTTAGTGTTTTATGAAAAAATGGAGGATAAAAACTTAGTATTTAAAAGGGAAATGTAACTGTTGGGTTACTGTTCGGTGTCGTTGAGGGAACTGTTCATGTAAAAAAAGGGGCAAAACTCTAGATATATTTGACCTACTAAAAGATAAATTAGGATCGGTCTGATGACTCGCTCGTAATTCCGTTGGACGAGATCCATATCAATGACAAGTTGCATTTCGTTGAAGAACCCGTAGAAATTATGGACCGATAAGTCAAGCGGTAGAAGCAAAGCCGCATTCCTATTTTCAAGGTTCAATGGAACCCTAGGGGAGGTCCCGAGTTCACGTGGGAATGCGAAGATCGATTCCAGAAGAAATATCCGCACCTCTTCGCCGATCCAGCACCTTCGTCAAATACCACAACTTGAGCTTTGGGGACAAAGCTCTTTTCACCAGGGAAGTCTGTGACAACCTACAATTTTAGGTCATTTTACGTCAATAAACTCAAAATTATTTAGTTTGAACCTTTACGTGTTTACTTTTAATTTCAACCGTTAAGTTAAATCGCGTAAACCAAAAATCAACAATCAATGTAAACCGGCATTAAATAAATAAAAGTTTACGTCAAACAAGTGTTATATAATTATTACGAAGATAATTTATAACTTTTCATATTTTATTTTTATACCTTACGTAAAGCGTTTATGTTTCGCAATATATAATTTTTTTGCATGCATGTAAACTATACCACCTTTCTACACTTAACCAAATACCCACAATTATACCCAATACCCAAAATTTATATAATTCTTACCAAAAAACATAACCAATGCCGATTATATACATACATACATACAAAATACTTACCAAAGTTTACTTAGAAATACCATGTGCTTAATCACCAACTTCCATCCACTTCCTTACAAGTTCTAGCCACTTTCTTACACAAGTCACTCCCCCCATGCCAATCACTTACAAGACCACTCCCCTCCCCTTGAATTCATAGATTGGATGGTAGTTTGTCCCCTAGATATTTTAACTATAAAAAGGACCTAGCATGAAGCCTTTCTCACTTCACATAACACTTACAAAAAATCAAGAACTCTCCCTTTTCTCTCCCTATAAGCCACGACACAAAATTAAGCCATAGAAAAATTTATAGTTTCCATTTTCTTGATATTACAAGTGTGATCAAGGGTATTATCTAAGGTGTTCTAAGTGGGTAGTTAAGGTTCTTTTTTAAGCAATGGTTTTCAAAGATCTAAGTTAGGGTTCATAAATCAAGATTTGGGTTTTTGATAAGGTTTTAGGTTAAAATCTAAGACTAGGGTTTCATTTGATCATCAACTTTGTAAGCATACTACATTTACTCTTTTGATTTTCATTCTTTTTGATTATGTTCTTACATGTTTCTATACTTATATAATGTAATTATATACATGAACACCAAGATTATTAAGTTATATCATCAACTTGTAGACTTTTATAAACATTTGCAAAGAAATCAAGAACACTACATACTTATAATTATTAAACATGTTGTCAAGATTATTACTTATAATCTAGCTTATTTGATTTTATAAGTTATTTCATTATATTGTGAAGTGTTGGATGAGATTAGGTTAGTTTGGATTTGTTGATTGTGGAAGAGGTTAAAGTAGTTAGATTAGAGGATGTTGTTGTCTGAAAATAAGGTAAAAAGTATAGTTTTAAAGTGTGTAAAACGCCTTTAGGGACATCGGGTTTAAAACAGTTGGTTACGGATCTTTTGACGAGTTAAAACCTTAAAAATGTGTTAGTACGTCTCAATACATTTGTGTGCGTATAAAAAACTCAAAAACGGATGTAAAACTAAGAAGTTATGGTCAAAACTAGATTTGAAACAATACCGACAACTAAATACATTTTAACAGCTTTTATAAAAATATAAGGTATGATCAGTTTTCATTTCGTGTTTTTGAGGCCTTTCGGTTCCGAACCGGATTTATTATAAAACTAGAAAGTTGTCCGGAATGATGTTTTGGTAAAAAAAAGCAAGTTTTTGAAGCCTAAAAGTGTAATATGAGTGAGTTAATCTTCATTAAAACTAGACAACTTTTTATAAATTTCCTACACACTTTTTCCAGATATGAATAGTAAAACAGTGTTTTCGAACTTCGGGTCCATTTAGACTATAAAAAACTTAGGAAATAATATAGTATCACTTACATAATATTTATACTTGTTTTAAAACTTTATAAATATTATTTTATAAATTAACTAGACTATATATATATTGTCGTTGTGAAAATAATAAAAGTGGTAAACTTAACGAAATAATTATTTTGATTTATAAGCTAAGTCTAAAACTATTAGGTAGTGATATAACGAGAACTAATATAAAATACTATTAAAACATTGATACATAAACATTTTAGCAATTATACACCAAAATAGAAAATATTAATACAAGTTGACATTCTACCGACTAATAACCAACTAATACATTAGTAACGGATTATTGATACACAATAAAAATTTGATACATATACATCAATATCTCAAAAAGTTAATATCTTATACCTTAACTATTACACCTAATACACACCAACCGATAAATACTTGATACACAATACCAAAACGTGATGCACATTACACGTCGAATCATAGTGTATCATCTAGATTTCGTCAATTTCCAAAAGAAAACTCATCGAATCTTTTACAATTTTAGTTTTAATTAACTACATTTTAATTTTAATTTAAGAAGAGTGTCATTTGTGATATTTTGCTTGGTTCTCATTTTAACAACTTTAAGAAAGCTCTTATTTGATCTCAATTATATATATATATATATATATATATAGTCGTTGTGAAAATAATAAAAGTGGTAAACTTAACAAAATCATTATTTTGATTTATAAGCTAAGTCTAAAACTATTAGGTGGTGATATAACAAGATAAAATATAGTGCATTGTTCTATATTTTCATGTATATTCTAAATCGACCTATAATTGAATAGGTTGCATACCGGTCTTTATCAACGACATTTCTAGTTGATTTTTCTAGAAATCAATTCCATCACTTGAGGTGAGTTTATAGCCCCGTTTTAATTGGTTTACAATTACTTTACAAATTTCGGGGTGAGATACATTGCTTGTTTTTACTTGTGGACCCAAGTAGCTTTGCAATACTTACTGTTCTGAATATTGTATACCATGCAATATTTACTGTTCTGGATATTGTATACCATGCAATACGACTTGTTCTGAATATTGTATACAATACAACAATTTCTTTTCTGGATATTGTATATCATGCAATACATACATTAAAACCTTACGGTCCAACCTTTATACTTAATTAAACCTATGAGCTCACCAACTTTATGTTGACACATTTAAGCATGTAATTCTTAGGTGAATAGATTGCTTGACGTTCTTGATGTGCATTGGAGTGTAAACTTTTTAAGATTTCATTCATGGATTTCTACTTGCATTTAAACTATCAATCTCGTTGTATTATTTTCAGCCTTTCATCATGATGCAACTTTGGAACAAATGTTATAACTATTTAAATTTTGATTCAATCAACGAGATTATCTTTCAAACGACTCATTTAGAGGTCGTTATCTTATAGCTTGTGCTATTGTACTGTGAAGTAATGCCCCCGGTTACCATTCTGCTGCGACATATTTTGGGGGTGTTACAGGACCACGGTAGGGAATTTAATAATGAAGGGCAATTTGGAGAGTTTTGTAATGCCAACGGTATTACACATAACTTCTCGGCTCCACACACTCCACAATCAAATGGCGTAGTAGAAAGGAAAATAGCACACTACAAGAAATGAGTAGAACCATGTTGAATGAACAATCGTTACCACAAAAGTTTTGGTGTAACTCCGTAGACACTTCAACCTACATCCTCAACCAAATCCTAATTAGAGTCATATTAGGAAAAACACCTTATGAACTCTTGAGAGGTAGCAAACCTACTCTTGATTACTTCAAAGTGTTTGGAAGCAAGTGCTTCATTCTAAACACCAAAGATTACCTCACCAACTTTGACCCAAAGTCATACGAAGGTGTCTACCTAGGTTACTCCAAAAATAGTAAAGCCTACATCATCTTAAATAAACACACCATGAAAATCTAAGAATCACTCAACGTGACATTCGATGAAACTCCTCCACCATCTAAAACATCACCCTTGGTGGATGATGACTTAGATGAAAAATAAGCAATTAAGGTTACCGAAAAGAAAAACTTAGAAAATGACATTGAGGATGAAACTTTAGAAATTGACGAAGTTGTCAATGTTAAGGAATCTAAGAACCATCCATTAGAAAACGTCACAGGAAACCTTAACCAAAGAATTGTTAGGTCTCAAACCCAAAACCAAAGTAACTTCTTTTGTTTTATATCAACTATAGAACCTAAGAATGTGAATGGAGCCTTAAAGGATGAAAGTTAGATAATCGCTATGCAAGAAGAATTAAATCAATTCATTGCAAACGATGTTTGGGAGTTACTACCACATCCTAAGAGTACGAAAATCATAAGAACTAAGTGGGTGTATAGAAATAAGTTAGACGAGAATGGTGTTGTATCTCGTAATAAGGCTAGGTTAGTTACACAAGGATATAATCAACAAGAGGGCATCGATTATGATGAAACTTATGCCCCGGTAGCTAGATTAGAATCAATTAGGATCTTATTAGCCTATGCTTGTGCATTAGATTTTAAACTATTCCAAAATGGACGTAAAAGTGAATTCCTAAATGGTTTTATCAATGAGGAGGTATACATGGCACAACGTCCGGGATTCATTGATTTCGAAAAACCTAATCATGTTTATAAACTCAAGAAAGCTTTATATGGTCTTAAACAAGCTTCTAAAGCTTGGTACGATAGATTAAAAGCTTTTCTTATTAAAATTGAATATAACCAAAATGAAATAAAAATGGACCATTGTTTCATACTGAGCTGGGCTTTGCAATTTCTAGTTTCTTGTCTTTCTTTCTTTTATAACTAAAATGGCTCGTTTGTTGAGTCTGTTGAGCCTTGAATCTCAGGTCCAATGAGCTTTTTCTTCGGGCTTTTTCGGGTCTTCAATAAATGTTCGAAATCTCGTACTTTCGCTCAAATATTTTTGCTTCATGCCTGCAATAATAAAAAGCATATTTAAACAATATATGCACTTCAAATACACATTTTTTCTATTTATTATGTCGTAAATGAAGGAATTTTAGCTTTGAAAATATGTATTAATTAACGAATATCAAATACCCCTACACTTAAGCGTTGCTTGCCCCCAAGCAACTATTATTAAATACATTAAGTCCAAAAACGATTTTCATCCCCTAGACGAAGAAAGTATCATATCAAACAAGAATAGTTAAGTAATCATTTAGGAGATATAAATAAAAATTATTTAATTCGATAACGCCCTATTTTGACCCTTATTTTATAATAATAAATTAACTGTTTATTATGACCCGCCATGCTTGACTTTTATTTTCAAGATATATACAAAGCTTAAGAAGGGGAAACACACACACTGGGTGCCTCCGGGAGATAATAATCATCATCCTCTTTTTACTACTCCCAAACTAAGCTTGAACAATTATTAACGTTGTGCAAAAGTACGTATAAAATGCTAACACTACTCATAATTGTAATTTTTGTAAGCATAAACTAACTTTTCGCTCCCGGCAATTTTTTATTATTGGTGTGAATGTGCTAATTTCGAAATTTGGACCATCCAGTCGACATTTTACAAAAGTTGCAATCCGTCTAAATTTAATACTAAGCTTAACGACCTTTTCAAGAACCAAGATTTGAAGGCGAGATCATTCAATGTAGCGACTTTCTTCTCAGCACATCCCAGCCGAACGACTTAGGTGACTAGGCTTTTGACACCCCACAGAGAATAGTATCGGAACTCACCGGACCTTTGATTTCGAATTTCTTGGAATTCTCGTTAAACTAATACTTCACTTTGATAGAACGCAACTTAAAACGTAGATTTTTAGCTTAGTTTTCAAGTTTCATATCATATGGTCGAAACCATTTATCCACGTTTACACTAGCGAGTTCTAGTTCAAAAACATATTTAAATTTTAGAAAAATAGATTTTTACTAATCTTATTCAACAAACACTTAAGCTTTCTTAAGCTTTGTTTTTTTCAAAGTGATAATTTTTTCACTTTTTCATTAATTCATTATTCATTCATACTTTTTTCATCATTTTTTTCATTTTTTTCACTTTTTTCGTCTTTTTTTTTCAAGTTTCACTTTTACACTTATTATACGTATAATTTAACGCAACATTTAGAAAAAAATTATTTTTAGAAAATTTAAATATAAATTTGAACTAGGACTCTACTTATTAACATAATCAACTTACATTAATAAAATTTATTTTGTCATAAAATGTGGATTTTTAAAGGACTTTTAAGGGTGGTTAGACCACTAACTTGTCTAATTTCAAAAAAAATACTTATTAGTCCGGTTAGAAGCTTATGGGAGAAAAAGCTACAAATTACACTTATGAGCTCTTAAGATATCCAACTAATCTTTGTTTAGCATTTATCTTTTGCACAACTTGTAGAAGCTTAGCCTATAAAAAGTTAAGAGAATAGCCAGATCAACACTCTGGTCGAGTCAGAATCTCCCTTGTTCTAGCTTAAGGGACAAGTCAATCACACACGGTCAAAACGTTTTTTTGGCAAAAATAAACATAGTTTTGGTCAAAATAGGGTTGCTTGGGGGCAAACAAGTAGGCATAAGTATGATCATTTTGATATAGACCCCCCTACAATTAGAACTGAACATTGGCCTCAATGTTCAAAAGTGTTCGGGCGCCACCTCTACACTTAGAACGTAAAAGACCAATGCTAGAATTCCAAGTGTGAAGAGGGTATCTAATGCAATCACTAAGCCAATTATTAATGAAATGCATGCTTTAAGGAAAACAAAAGATATAAATGATCAGAACTGAGGACTCCCCTAATGTAAACGTAAGAATCGATCAGAAACTAAATGATGATGATGGAAAGCAACAACCCCAATCATGAAAGTCTTCTCGATCAAAGGGAATCATGTGAGCAAAAATACAAAGCCACAAAGCACCAAAGAAAGCAAGACACCCCAAACTTATTCATTACTAATACTAATATAAACTTATTCATTACTAATATTATAATAAGAAATACAGGTTGCCTCCCGAGAAGCGCTTGTTTTTGTTCGAGTCTCTAGCTTGACTCTATGGTTACTTAATTCTACTTTCAAGGTCACATCCATCACTTAGTATTAAGTGTGGATGGAAATAGCGATACATCACCACCTTAGGTGAGTATGCCACAGGACAAGGTGATGGTATTTTAACATATCGATGTAAGAATTATACCATCACCTATTTAGTCTCACCCGACCGTGTCAGGGAGAGAAATGGGTCAAATCTTTCCACCTCCCTCAAACAGATCTTTGCTTGAAAAATGGGAAGTGGTGTAACTATCTTAAATTGAGGATCATTGATAGCTACAACAGACGAGTCACAAATATGATCAACACTACTAATGGAGTCTTCAAACTCCCTTGGGATTAGGATAAGGTCATCGGCAAGTAAACGTTCGAGTCTACAAGGATTGAAGTCAATTTCCCTATCCCTAATTGAGAGGGTGTCTAAATCATCTCTAAATAGTAAGTCGATCTTTTCATCACCCAAAACAACTAGGTAAGGCGAGGGAGGTGTGTCTAGTGCCATACTAAAGGGTTCATCTACACTACTCATGGTCACCTCGGACTCCCTTGGGATTGGGACGAGGTCACTAGCATAAGACGTTTTGAATTCGTTAATTTCCCCTTCGGGAATAATACTAATCTCCTCATCCCCCATTGTAAGGTTGCCCAAAGGTTCAATGAAGGAAATGTCAGGTTTAGACATTTCCTTATCAATGGTAGGTAGGAAAAGCGGTAGAGGAATGCATGCTAATGATGCAGGTGGGACAAGTGCGGTAATATATTGTCTTGAAAATTGCTCCTCGTCAAATATCATCTCTGTATCATCGTCACTCCCCTCAGGTTCATCAAAGCTAACAGGAGGTTCGTGAATTTGATATTTTTCACGAATCAAGTCCATAATTTCATTCATTTGTAATTTCAAATCGTCAATACATTTTTTAAGATCTAAATCATGAGGGGACGAATGATCAATATGGTACTGTGGAGGTTGGTCAATATAAGGTAAGTCATAATTGTTACAAGGATTAGGCTCATAAACAAGCGGGTTCCTAGTTTCACAATCAGAACTATATTGAGGACCTCCACGGACCTCACAACAGTAAAACTGTTGTGGCGGACTCGGAGAGTAATATGAAGGTTGGTCATAACCAAAATTTTGATTGTAACAAAGACCCTGCTCATAGACGGGTATGTTCCCTGTTTGACAGTCAAAGCCCGGGTGAGGGCTTCCTCCACAAAACTCACACGAGTATATCTCCATTTGGTGTTGTGGGGGCTGGTTGAAGAAGTCGTTTGTTTCATGATATGAATAGGGATTTTGGTCATAGACAAACCTGTTTTTCGACCCGACCATGCTGCAAGCGGGGTAATTTCCACCATTATGAGGACCCCGACAATACTCACAACCATATCAGTTAAAAGAAGACATAGTGAAGAATTAATAATTAGAAAGGGTGAGAAAAAAAGAATTAAACAATTTAGAGGGAAAAGAAGATTTTTATTTTTTTTTTATTTTTATTTTTAACTTTTTTTATTTTTAATAAAAAAACTAAGGCACTAACTCGACTCACCTAACGTAAACACCAACTCCCCGGCAACGGCACCATTTTGATGTTCGTTGTTTTATATCACCAAAAATAATTTATAAAATTAGAAAGATTCTACAAACCTTAATACAAAAGTATTTTGGCAAGTATTCATCTCCTGAGTTGTCGTTCTAAGGAGTGGTGAATTTGAGATTTGTTAATCGAGTTTTTTTATGCTTATTGGTTACAAAAGGTTTTGGTTTTCTATAAAAATAAACTAGTTAACTAAGGAAAAATCTAAACTAACTTAAATCTAAGGCAAGGGAAAAGATTATGCAAGTTTAGATAAGATTACTTTCAATTTAAATAATTAATATTGTTTGGAGAGAAATGACAAGGTCAAACTCAGAGGTCTCATTTTGTCCGACTCGATAGCTACTTAAGGAACCAACCTAAAGTTGTCCAAAACTGATTCCTAATAACTATATGACATATCCTAAAATTGCAAGCTAAATAACGCATTTGACGATTGAATATCTTAAATGGCTAGACTCCGAGTTCTCATTAATCTAACACTAATAATAATCGGAAAGCTAGCTTGAAGGTCTCCAAAACTAACAATTCAAATTATGCAATCTTATCATATTCAATTCTTAAAAGTCAAAGCTTTATCCAAGCTAACAATCTTAAAACGCAACAACATCAATCATCTAAACTAAAAGTAATCATCGCCTAACCAAGCATTAATAAAACTACTCTAACATAAAATCAACTAAAAGTAAACTAATATTAAACTAACAAACATTGTAATAAAAATTAACATACTAAAAATAAAGAGATAACAAAAGATAGAGGTACCAAATAAGAGTAAGGATGTAAAAATATCAAGATAAAACGAGACCCGCTCAATAAACTCCAAAACTATCAAAAAGTTCCATATTAAACTCGATACTGATTCATTTTTACATCATTAGAGGTGGCAAAATGGGCGGGTCGGGCGACGGGCCAAACGGGCGCTGGCCAAACGAGTGCTTTTTAAAACATGGGTCAAACGGGCGCGGGCCAAACGGGCAACGGGTCAAACGGTCACGGGTCAAACGGGCAACGAGTCCAAATTTTTTCTACGTTTAAGAACGTTTTCACACTTTTTCTACGTTCTTGTACATTTTAAGCGTCTTCGTACGGTTTCACACACCTTTGCACGTTTTTCTATTTTTTCGCTTGCTTTCGCACGTTTTCGCTCATTATCGTATGTTTTCGTCCGTTTTTTACGTTTTCGTCGGATTTTTTACGTTTTCGTCCCTTTTTACGTTTTCGTCCGTTTTTTTACGTTTTCGTCCGTTTTTTTACGTTTTCGTCCGTTTTTTTGCTCTCTTTCTCTCTAAAATTAAAACATGCAATTAGCCGATGCTTTAAGCAATTGTTTACTTTTGTGGGTTTTGAAATCATCTGTTAAGTACCAGCCGATTTATGCAAGTGTTTGCTTTTGTGGGTTTTGAAACCCTTTGTTACTACAATAAGAGATGAGACAAGGGGGTTTCTTTGTTGATGGTGGTTTCGGTGTTTGGTGACTATTTTTTATGTTTCGAAAAAAGGTATGTAACTTTCTTTGTGATGAAATTGGTTTTCAAATTGAGTTAATAATCTTTAGGATAACTTGAATATTCCTAGGGTTTCCTTGAATTGGGGTTTATACTTTTGTTGTTTAAATAGAAAGTGGTTGTTACTTTGTTGTAAACTGGTTATGTTGTTGATGATTCTTAGGATTAATTGAATTGCTTTATTGTTATCTGTTATGATGGTTGGTTTGTTGATGTTTCGCTCATGGTTGGTTGGACTACGATAGGTTGCTGGATTTCGGTGGGTAGTGTCGACCCATTTTCCGTTGTTTATGCTTAAAACGTCCGCTAATCATTTGTTTTATATAATGTGTTTGGCTTACGCTTTGCTTGCTAATGCTTGGTTTGCTAAGAAAATCGCTTATTTTAAAACCTGTTCATCATTTAAGTTGTGGTTTATTACACGTGATGAAGATACTGTAGCGTTTATGTGTTTATCACACTGTGTTTGTTTCAGCTTATATAGCAAGCTTATGGCTTATGTGGTTTTCGGCTTATGGTTCATAAGCTCACTTTTTGTGGCTTATTTTGAAACTTTTTGGCTTATATAAGCTTATCAGGTCATAATGAGTTTATATAAGCCTACAATTTTCAAAATAATTCACGTAAAGTGAGCTTATGAAACGTAAGCCGAAAACCACGTACGCCATAAGCCCGCTATATAGATTCAAAGCCTGCGATGATATTCAATAAGCCGTAAGCATAAAACACATAAGAAAAACACATGGCTTACGTTTTTCTTGTGTGTTTTTCTTATGTGTTTATATGGCGGGCTTATGGCTTACGTTTTTCTTATGTGTTTTAAGCGTACTAAGGTTGCTGTAGGCGTTTTTCTTATGTGTAAATTTCTATTTTTATGAGTTTGTTATTTTGAGATATCGGTATATGTTTTCATTTGGTATGGTTCAATGAAGGGTTTGGATGCGACGGTAATATTTTTAATGCGTTTGCTCATATGTTTGTGGAGTAGGTGGAGTTAGGAGTTTGGAAGAGACACTCTGGCACCAACAGAAAAAGTGAACCAACAGTGGTTAGGCCAAAATTTTAGAGCAGTCGCGCTCTAACCTGATGTGGTATATTAACTCAATACCTACAAAAAACAAAACCATTCGTCAAATTTCGAATGTACTAAATCTAGCTGATATGTGATGTATGCAGACATTTGATGAGGTGAAAGTTTATGTGGGGGGAGATATGTTGAGGTGCACACAAGGTGTTTCTGAAGATGCTGATATGGGTCGAAAGATGGATGAGGATGTAAGCGCGATAGCCCGTTTTAGATTGATCAAATGTTCTGTCCTTTTCTTTTTTTTTTTGAAAAATTACAGATCCCCAAACCACTAAAGTTGGTTGGCCCGAGTATTTGTGGATTGTGATTCGTAAATGAGAAGGACTCTGTCTGAGAGTGCTATTGGAACTGCTGTTAAAGGGGTGTTTGGATTAGCTTTTTTTACACGTTTATCAGCTAATTTAAATTGCTTACAATTGAAGCGTGTCATATATGGTTGATATTTATATAAGCGCGTGATTTCATGGTCCAACTATTTAGTATCTAATGGCTGAAGCGTCATAAACGTTAAGTTATACTACGTATATCTATACAATTCCAGCTGTGATTTAAGGTTTTCTTATTCGTCTTTTGGTGTGGTTTTTAGCATGCTGCGCATCCTGCTCTGGACAGTTCTGCCTCTTTCTTTGGTGTATATGAAGGTCATGGAGGTGTGTACTAACAATCTCTCACTGATTCTAGAGTTTTGTGGTTGGTCATGAGTTTATAGTTACGTTTAATTTATTCTTTGTTATCACTGTACCCACCCGTAGGTAAAGTTGTTGCTAAGTTTTGGGCCAAGTTTCTACATCAGCAAGTGCTCAAGCAAGAAACATATCCTACCCGGGATATAGAAACTTTTGTACAGAAGTCGTTTCTCAGGTTCTTTCTAAACGTGACTTAAATTATTATTCTTTTAGTTTATTTGCGTTCATGTATTAACAGTTGGTTTTGATTTCCCAATGCAGAATGGACGAAATGATGCGCGGACAAAGAGGGTGGAGGGATTTATCAGCTTTCGGAGATCAAAAATAAATAAATTCACAGGTGTGATCCAGGGTCTGATATGGTCCCTGAGAGGAGGAGAAGGAAGTCAAAAGGTGGACGAGTGGGCCTTCGAGGAGATAAATGTTTGATCAAAAAAGATAAAATACAATGTAAGTGCCATGAGTATGAATTTTACAGGAATATGTCTACACAGATGTTTGGCTAAATGGGTAAATTTTCGTGTGGGTCGAAACGGGTAACTTTAATGTATGTCATGATGGGTCAGTTCGGATTAAGCAACCACCTTTCTAAATTAATACCCAATAGAGCTATAAGCCTTAATACAACTGAAAAAAGGTTCAATTAAGAGGTTAATAAAAAATATTGGCATACCAAATGAACAGAAAGACGAGCATTGTCGAAACAGTAGGCGACATCATCATATAAAGTGCACGCTCATTAGTGTGGCACACATATATATGTTTGTAAAACATAAAATGCTTAACAAATTATAACATGGTCCCTTTCTGTCATTCATAGACAATTCCTCTTAATGGTCTTCTAAAAAAACTATAATTCTGATAGAATGACCTTATAGCTATATATTATATTGTCACAAATTATAACCAAGGAAAATAATAGATTTTTATTTGAGTGCTTGAGATTTTATTATCTAAATGAACCTGGATAGAGTGTTGCATTTGGTACTTTATTTTTCATACCATTATGTGAAGGTCTGCTATTTCTATGCATCTACTTCATCTGAAATCTAAGTTTTTTAGTCTCTGTTAGTGGTTTACTAATATATTCATATATTTGATATTACTATATTTACAATATTAATGTAATAGTAATAGTTGCATATTATGATATGCAATCACTTATTATTATGAGTTAACTGTTACCTTGGTAATTTCTTTACTGGCTGTCCAACCATTTAAGTCAGCTATCTTCCACGTTGTATGTATTACGGATGTTGTGATTTAGGGATTAGGTTGACTGCCGGTGAACACATTTTATAGTTTTCAATCAAGTTGTTTCTTTATCAATCCTTTCTCAAGAATTTATATACTTTTATTGTTTATCTATTTTGATATGTTTGTTGTATTTTACGTTTTTCAATTGTGTTTTTCTTATGGTTCTGTGTAATGGCCCTTACCTCCTCTTTAAACAGCGTGGAACCATTATCTGGCCCTCAACAAGAGTTCCATAAGCACCAAATGGCAGATGTGCTGACCAACTAAGTTGTATGCTGATGTATTGCAGACAAATGAAGAGCAAAGATGAAGCTTAAAAGGTACATGTGACTGTATAATAGTGTTATTTACACAGTGAAAGCATAACTTAACCCCCAACTACATTGTTTCAAAGCACACCATAATTGAAATACAATTCATCTTACTAAATTTTGCGATTAATCTAAAACACCAAATAAATAAATACTGAAATAGAAATATTCATGTATGCGTGTGACTCCATTTGAGCTTCTCGATCTCTATTCCAGCTGGCCACTTTTATCATTGGTTTTAATAACCTTTACTGCTGACTTCGCTAGATAATCTTCCTGTTAGCTAATAACTACCCAACTTTGTTACAGGTACATTCCCATGTTGATGTTTACAATTTCACAAATAACAAAAGTTTGGAAATAAGCCAAAAAAAGTGAGCTTATGGAACATATGCCTAAAACTAAATAAGCCAAAAGCCGACTATATAAGCCGGAACAAACACCCTGTGGGTATGTGACTCCGTCCTTTACAAAGTTATTATCTATTAAGGTTTCTTTCAAATACATTGATTTCAGCCATTTTATATTGACTAGGCAGCATGATTTTAGGTTTTTAACTAAGAGAATCTGCAAATACATGACATATTTTTCTTTGACGCAGGCACAACAACACCATCATCACCACAACCCACTTAAGATCAAGACCTTGAAAAATTAAACAAAGGAAGCGAATTACGCTACCAAAACTGCCGCCCGCCAAACATCCCACAGCGGAGCGCGGGCAGGCAAACTCGTTATAAATACATCACGTGGGACATCAAATCAATTCATCAATTCAGTGGTTTTCTTCCTTTTGCCGACGCAAGGAGACAAAGAAGAGAAAAGAGCAGCTAGCTTGGCTGCTTGATTCAGGTATAGGGCGAACCCTTCGGGGATCGCCACAGAATCCAACTAGAACATCGGGAGCATTATTTTAGCATGATTTGTACAGGATTTTTCAACTAGTAAAGTTTGAATTCAATTGATTATTTTTAATAATTTATTTTATTTCGGCTCAATTGGTTGATGTTTGATATTTATTATGTTTAATTTTTGTTCTTGCCATTTAATTTGTTAATAATTCTTTGTTTATTTATTTAATCTTATTGTATGATTACAATCTTATTTGGATATCCTTATTGCCTGTCATTGATCTCTGAGTTTTGGTAGTATTGAGGGTGGTGTAGATCCTGTTAGTTATCTTATTAGGCAGACATGTTGAACTTAGAATTAGCAGGGTACTAGGATAAGTTGACATCTATCCTTGGTGTAGGAATTGTTTATATTACCGCCTTTATTACATTAAATACTTAAAAAGACCAGGAACTTTTTCAGAGAGGGTTTATAATCTATTTAGGTTATAGACAAGGTCTTTAGGATAGTTGAGGTTTAATCACTACAACTTGGATGACCTACCTTCGTGACTTTCAGGGAATTGAGATCGCAAGAAGTATAGGACAGACTTCAAATGCCAATTCGGGTCTATCGATATAAGAACCACCATATAAGATAAGAATTAGACATTGCACTTGAGATCAAAATAATTGAACTTGGGATATTTAATTAATTAAATGGGTTCATCTTCTTAGTAGTTTTTCACGATACCAATTTCATTGATTGAATAAAACCAGTTTAATTCCTCTTATTTATTCTCTTGAAATATAAACTTCTAAACAACTTTAAATTGTGACAACTAGTAAACTCAAAAAAATAGACTGCCCTTTAGCTCTTGGGACGACCTCGGATTTACCAAACCTGCACTACACACGATCGGGTTTTCTGCTCGTTAGTGCGTTGTAGACCATAGGTGAAACGAGTTATATAAATTTAAAACTTGGTAAATAATTTAAGAGAAAATACGCATCAAGTTTTTGGCACCGCTGCCGGGGAGCTAAATAGGTTTTAAGTTTTAGTTTTTGTATATATTTTATTTCGATATATTTACTTTCTTGTTATTTATTTTCTTGTAAGAGCACAATCTACTCGTATCTTGTGTTTGATTTTCAGGAATCGTAGAAATGGAGCCTGGTTTTGAGAACATGACTATAATGAGTACTTAGAGTATGAAGCAGAAATGGAAAGGCGATTAAGGAGGAATGTTCAATCCAAAAGAAGTCCAACAAAGTATGCAGAGGCGGATTTTGACTCTTTTCACCAGAATGAGAGTAATACTTTTAATTATCCGTATTCTTATGGCTTACCTCCTCCATACCCTTGTTTCCTACTTGTTCAACCATATCCTGAGGATTGTTTAGTATCTACCAATATGAGCAACAATGTGGACATTGAAAGCATGACTATAACAGAATATAATCTATACGTTGCTAAACGAGGTCTAGAGAAAAATCGACTAAACGATCACTCCTATGGTTTCACACCCTAGTTTTTTGCTCAACCACCACACAGACCTAACACTCCTGTGGATAAGAAGGATTCCGACCTCAAAGAGATCTTAGATGACTTGTTCAAAATAAGAGCTGAAAACCTGAAGTGAATGGGACAAGAAAATAGTATTTGTGAACACGATGTTGACAACATTAGTGACTTGGAGAAAGCGGAGGCTCAGGAGGAAGATGGTGATAATGGGGACATTTATAATATTTGAGATATTATGGACGAGGACGTTAAACAGATTAGGAAATTTCTAAAACCTAACGATCCTGATGTAATAGACGATATTACACAACCTTTGATCCCAAAACCATACACACCACGCCACCTGACGAAGATTATGTAGCACCGGCTACTAAATTAATTTTGGACGAACTTTTGGAAGAATTCGAAGATGAGATCTTGAATGTAACCATGGTTGACGAGGAGGGTGATTTTAATTCTACTAAGGATATAGAGGAGCTTGAAAGACTTTTCGCTAAAGATCCTCAGTTACATTTTACGGAGAAACAAGTGCATTCAATTATCATTAAACCCAAGCTTTTCATTCATACTCAACCATTAAGACCCTTATATGAAATATTCTAACCATCAACCATGCTGTAGAATGTAAAAAGGGAAATGACATCTCCTCCCAGGTATGGTCTTAAATCATCATTTCCCTACCCCGTAGCAAATTCACACCGGATGACGTTTATTGCTACTTCCACCCACACTTGAATCCAAGTAAGGGGATGGACACCTTATTACCTAGTAAATAAGGATGGAGTCAAGCTTGAGACTTGAACAAAAACAAGCGCTTCGTGGGAGGCACCCTTTGCCTATCTTTAAATTTTTGTTTTGTTTTATTTCATTTCCTTTATGCATTTAGTTGGTTTGTATGTTTCTTACTTAGTTTTGTAGGTTCTAACAGCAAGGAGATGGGATTCGAGGTCACCTCGAATCGTAATTATGTGGTAAAAGTGTTGTTGTCTACATCAATTATGACGTAACCATCGTAGTTACGCCGTAACTATTATAGATACGACGTAACCCATGTGACACCCAGCCAAGGAGGAAATGCGAGGCGTAACACGATAGGCATCGTCACAACACATTGATGTCAACAATTGAGAAGAACTAGAATGCATTAAACTAAAACCAAAGTGTTATGACGACACATAACACAAGAGGGGTCTTGTATTGAGGTTAATTGCAACACGAAAATACATAGACATAAATAAATCCCAACATAACATCATCATTATTCAAAATATCCGAAAGACGAAACTATGAAATGAAAACTCTAGCAGAAAAGACTCCACATGCAAGATCTTTAGGTCTCGCTAGCCACGCATCTTAACTTCCTTATCTGACTGGGATAGGCGTACCCCTTTGATCCAATAAGTCACACAGCATGGGATAGGCGTACCCTTCCGATCCAATATGTCACACAACATGGGATATGCGTACCCCTCCTATCCAAGAAGTCACACAGCATCGGATAGGCGTACCCCTCTGATCCAAATCACAACACATAAGCCATATAATATAAAGTAATGTCCAAAACAAATAAACAACTATTCACAGCTCTTAAAACACTTCAAAATCAATTTAGTATCACTTTTACCTCAAGAAACATAGAAAAAGGGGCTATGAATACTCAAATCAAGCTTCACAATTTCGCACAAAAGTTCAGCAAAAATCTACACAATAAAGTTAACGGGTTACTCATGATCTAGGCTTTACAGCACTAAATCATGTAACCTTTAATTGACGGATTTCTAATGTCTATAGTAAGCTTATAAACGTCCCATCAAGCTTCCCATACTTAATATAAACCTAAAACACTTTTTATTTCACTATTCCAAATTCTGGTTCATTTCAGAATTTTAGAGTCACTTAATGAATTTTTATAAAATAACAAATGACCTTCAATGTCTTCCATATTCCATTTCCAACAACCTCAATGTGTTATAAACCTACTATAATTTTTCTAAAAAGGGTTGACAAGCTTTATTATTTTTTTAAAAATTCTACAACACAAAGTGTCTAGAAGGTGATCTGATTCGACTACTAAAAACTTTGACTTCATCAGACGCATTTAGACACTTAGGAAAAATTTACAAAAATTCCAGAAAATCATAGACACATAGAACTTACTTCACTTCAAGTTTCATCAATTAAAAAAGGCGTTTTGATATAGTTTCTACCCTCCCAGACACAACCCAAATTTTTTTTCGAAAACTTAGATTCGACAACGAATCTTGTAAAATTATTTGACTAACTTCCACTTACTAAAAATCCACGAAACAATTTTTTATGGAAAGTAGTCTCTTTGTAGACAATTTTAGGCTCAAGAAAATCGATAAAAGCTATTCGTATGACCGAGTTATGGTTTTTACATGATGACCTAAAAATCTGCCCAGTTTTTAATTCCGAATTTACCATAATTAAACCTAGTTAAACTTACCCATAAGCTAATTAATATCCCCTAATCAATGATAAATGATCATTACTTCATAATTAGAGAATTTTTAGTAACCCTAATCCATCAATTTAATGATTACATAATTAAGACAATGATTATATCATAACATAGACTTCTAGAATAAAGATTTGACATGGTTTTAGATTTAAGAAAGATGATCTAACCTTGATCTTTGAAACTTCAAAAAAATAAAAATGGTGGCTAGGGTTTTGATGAGGATCGACAGGCAGAGAACACAAAAAAATTTGTCTGACTTTGTTTCTTTTATAAAATCTTAGTTGGACTTTTAGTAGGATTTGGGCTCTTGTTCCCCTTTTTTTAAACCGATCCATCAAACACCCTTTTTAAAAAAATAAAATTTTATTTATTAAAATTTTCGGCTGAATTTTATAGAAGTTTATATATATAGGGATGGGTTCTAGAGAAAACCATATTTTGCTGGAAAACCAAACAGATGCACTAAAAAAACTAAACAGATGCCCTAATTTTTTCGAGAAGAGTTGCCGCACAGTTAGGGCATCTGTTTAGTATTTTTAGGGCATCTGTTTGAGTTTTCTGGGTTTTTCACCGAGATTAGGTTTTCTCACGATCCCATTCCTATATATATATATATATATATATATATATATATATATATATATATATATATATATATATATATATATATATATATATATATATATATATATATATATATATATATATATATATATATATATATATATATGTATATATATGTATATATATATATATATATATATATATATATATATATATATATGTATATATATATATATATATATGTGTGTGTGTGTGTGTGTGTGTGTGTGTGTGTGTGTGTGTGTGTGTGTGTGTGGCTGACAACTATATTTCTATTTATAATCAACCTCAAATAAACTTGAAAACCTCAACGTATTTAAAGGCACAATCTCACACTTATTTTAAAAGGAACTCCTGACCAGCGAGACTCATCACAATACACATACATCAACGCTGCATACAATCTCAAACAACTGCTGCTTCTACAATACTGCCATGCACTTCTATAACACCAGCCATAGTCTACACAACTCATCCTACCATCCCAAGTCTTCGCACAGACTGGTGCGAGTGACACTAGCGAGTCCACAGACACACATCACCAATCTTCATGTCACACATAACACACCCGACGTCTACTCTCACCAAGGCTTCTTCATGAGAGTTTTCCTAGCTTCCTCAATAAAGCTTCCTTTTCTTGCTTTCTTTAAGTCTTTCAAGTTCAATCCATAAAGACTATGTTCTCTCTCTTGGACCTTCTCTCTTATCATCCGTTGTTAAGGCTGGGGTGATTGGAGGTGAAAATAAGAAGGACCATATTTGGCAGTTACAAAACATCTTGTGAGTTCAGTATTCATCATCTTTGTCAGGAATCCCCTCACAAAAAATCACTTTGTACCTGCATATTTGTTAGCTTCTTGTTGACGCTTGCATGAAGTTTAGCTTGAATTCTCGTGAAAACTAACAAGATGATACGAATCATAGAATCAGTTAAATAATCAAGATCAAAAATCCAAGTGGTCCTTTTCCTGCAACATTTTGGTTTGTGTCCTCTAAGAAGTTTGATGTGCAGGTTTTCTTCAACTCTTTTTGGTTTCTAAATTTAACGTCTAAAGCCTTGCTTGTAGAGAATACGCCAACTAAAAACCCTTCATACTGATTTTCCTTCCAAGCAAACTGCCAAGGTGTCAATAGTATTCAAGATGGTCACATGGCACCCAAAAGGGCTTTATATAACTTATAATTGGTATCTGTACCAGTAAAAGTTCATAAGGTGTCTTATTATGTGGCTGGTCATAATACCTGTTCCAGAACATAACAAGCAGTACTAACTGCTTCAGCCACAAAAAGTGTTAGGTAAGAATAATCTGCAAGCATGGTCCTTGCACCTGCAAGTAAGGGTCCTGTTCTTTCTCTTCAGAAACTCCATTTTGTGTTGTGGAGTCAGGCATTACAACTGAATTCCCCTTGAATTCCCTTTGACCCACAAAATTCAAAACACCTTGTCTATAAATTCTGTACCATGTATCACTGTCTAAAAAGTTTTAAACTTTTGATTCAATTGTTCCTCAACTGTCTTATTAAGTCCTTAAGGGATATGCACAAGTTTCACGATCCTTAGTTCTTAAGAAAAATACCCAACTAAACCTGCTAAAATCATCAGTGAATTACAAGAGCATAGGTCTTATGGTTTAAGCTCATTACAGATAGTAGGGGTCCAAAGCAAATTCATATGATGAAGTTGTAGGTAGTGTGGCTAATAAAGCTTACTGCTTTGGCCTTAACAAGAAGCTTGTTTTGCTTTCCTTTTCTGACAAGCAACCAAGTGTGTTATTTTGAAAATCTTTAAAAACATTTAATTAAACACACTACTTAAAATGAAAAATACACACTACTATTAAATTTTTTCTCAACTATATTTATTTATAACAACCTAAATAAATTGAGAAACCTCAACTTATTTAAAGGAAATCTCAACTTATTTAAAGGAACTCTCTACCCGAACTCATCAATACTTGATACGCTAAAGTCTCAAACGCTCAAATGCTCAATTGCACTAACATTCCAAAATCATAATCAAATACTAAGATGGAATGACTAAATCATCCATTAATAAACTCACAAGCACAAAGCATAGCACACATATCATATCACATAAACACCAAATCGACTTACGCACATAAATTAAAACACATAAAGCTAACTAGGTTAACTCTAACGGTTAAACTAACCTTGCTAAATCGTGGTTGTCACATTCTCCCCTCCTTAGGGAATTTTGTCCCGAAATTTAACAACTACTTCAATCAACACGTTTAGCAAACAAATTCAGATACTCAACTCTTATGGCAATCTCAAACGATAAGCTACATGACCAATCCTTTCAAGAACCTCAAATGGTCTTACATACCTCGGAGCTAATTTACCCTTCTTCTCAAAACGTACCGCGCCCTTCCAAGGCGATACGTTTAGTAACACTTGATCACCAACTTCAAATTCCAACGGATTACGCCTATTATCAACATAGCTCTTTTGACGATCTCTGGCTGCTTTGAGTTTCTCCTTAATCAACGCCACTTTGTCAGTAGTTTCCAGTATCATTTTCGGACCAATCAATTGATTCTCTCTGACTTCAGCCTAAAGGACAGCTGACCTACACTTCCTTCCATACAATGCTTTAATTGGAGCACATCGAATACTCGAATGATAACTATTATTATAGGAAAACTCAACTAAAGGTAGACGAGTATCCCAATTGCCACCAAAATTAATCTCGCACGCTCTCAACATATCCTCCAAAGTCTGAATAGTACGCTCACTTTGTTTATCCGTTTGAGGATGATAAGTCGTACACATATTTAAACTCATTCCTAATGCTTTCTGCAACATTTGCCAAAACCGCAAAGTAAATCTTCCATCAGGATCTGAGATGATCGACACAAGTACTCTATACCTTGATACTATCTCCTCAATATACAACCTTGTAAACCTCTATGTCTTATAATCTTCACGTATAACCAGAAAATGGTTTGACTTGGTCAGTCTATCGACTATTACCCAAATATTATCATGTCTATAACTCAATCTAGGAAACTTTGTGATAAAATCCATGGTGATTCTATCCTATTTCCACTCAGGTATCTCTGGCTATTCCAACAAACGCAAAGGTCTTTGATGCTCAGCTTTTACCTTTGAACAAGTCAACACTTACTAACGTACGTAGCTATATCCTTCTTCATACCTTGCCACCAATACATGTATCTCAAATCATGTTACATATTATTTGCTCCCGTATGAATAGAGTATCTCGTGGCATGAGCCTCATCCATAATTATCTTCCTTAGATCACCTATCAATGGAACCCATATTCGATCCACAAAGTACAAACCTCCATCTTCCTTTTTTTCCATTTGTTGATCTAAGCCATGCAGCATTCCTGCTGGTGCGTTCCCTTCCCTTGTCACCTCATTCTGAGCAGCTAACAACTTATTCTTTATGCTAGGCTGAATAGTCATAGACATTGCGCGCACTCGTCTCGGTTTCGCTTTTTCCTTCCAACTCAACGCATCAACCACTACATTCGCCTTTCCTGGATGGTAGCGAATCTCATAGTCGTAGTCACTAAACAACTTAATCCATTGTCTTTGTCGCATATTTAACTCCTTGTGATCAAATATATGTTGAAGACTCTTATGATCCGTAAAGATAACACTTTTTGTCCTGTACAAGTAATGCCTCCAAGTCTTAAGAGCAAAGACCACTACTCCCAACTCTAAATCCTGTGTAGTATAGTTCTTCTCATGAATCTTCAGTTGTCAAGATACATATGTAATCACATTGCCTCTTTGCAACAATGCACATCCAAACCCTTGATTCTACGCGTCGTAGTATACCACAAAGTTTTTTGATCCATCAAGCAATAACAATATTGGTGTATTATATAAATTGTCCTTCAATGTATGAAAAGCTTCCTCTTGTTCCATGTCCCACTCATACTTCCGATTCTTCTGTGTCAGTAAAGTAAGTGGTTTAGCAATCTTGAAAAAATTCGCGATGAAACGCCGATAGTAACCTGCCAATCCCATAAATAACCGTATCTCTGACGATGTCTTAGGAGCCTTCCAATTCTTCACCACTTCAATCTTGTTTGGGTCTACATGTATACCATTATTATTAACTACATGTTTAAGAAAATGTACTTCTTTTAGCCAAAATTCACACTTAGAAAACTTGGCAAACAATTTCTCCTTTTTCAACAGTTCCAACACTGACTTCAGATGAACCTCGTGATCCTCCTTAGACTTCAAGTAAATTAAAGACGTCATCAATAAACATAATGACAAACTTTTCTAGATAGGGCCTGCACATCCGATTCATCAAGTCTATGGAAACCGGTGGTGCATTGGTTAACCCAAAAGGCATAACCGTAAACTCAAAGTCTCCAATACCGCGTCCAAAATGCGGTCTTTGGAATATCTGCTTCGTGCACTCTTAACTGATGATAACCGGAATGAAGATCTATCTTATAGATATGACGCGAACCTTATAACTGGTCGAACAAGTCGTCGATTTGGGGAGTGGATAACGTTTCTTAATGGTCAACTTATTCAATTCCCGATAGTCTATGCACATTCGAAATGAACCGTCCTTCTTCTTGACGAACAGTACAGGTGCTCCCCACAGAGAGTGAATTGGTTGAATAAAATGTATATCACACGAATTCAAAGGGTTACAAGTTACCCAAACAGGGTATCAAACGAATATCGAATCAAGGCTAAAAAACATATAAGGGTTTTCACAAATGCAAATAATTACAGATTAAATGCCATGAGAATCTTTTAAATGAAAGGACATGATATATTTACCAATAGGAAACGCAAACGAAAGAATTATCAAACACACAATGACCAAAGAATCACATATCAAATTGTCGATAAATGGGAAAGGTAAAATTCTAATACCAATAATCAACTTTATCCAAAAGAACCAACTAAACAATGTTTTTATTAAAAGCACTTTAAACATACAAATCACTTTAAATATACTAGTCGTTTAAAATAAGATAATCATTTTAGATTTTTTTTTCTTCGTAAAAATCATTTTAAACCCAGTTTTCAAGAAACTAAATAAATAGCTATATAAAGGTTGTATCACATCTTACTTGTATAAATCATTTTAAACATACTTTTTAGAAAACTAAAAAAAATAAAGCGACAATCATATAAAGTTTGGTATCATATATTTTTAAGATCATTTTAAGCATATCTTATCCATAAAGATCATTTTAAATATAGTCTTGACAGTCAACCGGTGTCATATGTTTCATAAAATCTTAGTAGACACAGTTTTTATTTATATTTATTTATCAAAAGACAGTTATACAAAAGCGATATCGTAATAAACTTACTCAAAACAGTCTTCCTAAGCATCTTCAAGACGTATTTCATAAGGATTTTCACACTCCATTATTATTAAGAAAACGATTTCCACACAAAGTAGACCATATAACAAAAGGATTATCACATCATTACGAAGGAAATCAAAGGAAAGTATATGAAGCAATGACAAAAGAGAATACGAGGAACCATAGTCATAATACCAGTCAAACAAACACGTACTAGAGAAATTCATGTAAAGACATTACCAACCAAAAGAGGAACATAAAGACTTATCCATACTAAAGATCAAAAGGACAACGTAAAGAAGCATTAGTACTAACATGTCACAAACATATTACGAAAACCAAAGGATGTCTAAAAGAAGGGAGTAAATATTCGCACCAACATGTTATGAACAAATAGTGCTTCAAAGAAAACTCAAACACTTTCGCAAGTAATCAATGCAAGGAAGGAACCAATGAAATGTACCAATAACCAAAAGTAGTGATGAGGTGTCATTTTATACATTTTTTCGGGGTCGTTTAACCTTTTAAATCGTGCATTTATGCCCAAAATAGGTACTTAATTGTTCCTTTTCAAGTATTTAGCATTTGGAAGGCATTTGGAAGAAATACACGTGACTTAGGCTCATTTGGAGAAGAAACGAACAAGACTACGGACCTACACCAACATCTCTCAATATTATGTTCTCAGCGGCTGGAGACAGCGTCACCAGTTCTACATGACGCTGTCACAACCCACTTCGTGATGACATCTCAACCTTTCATGATGGCGTCAGCTCGCACGACCCAGTCTAAGATCTAGAATATTCTCTTTCACGACGGCGTCACGATTAAAACGCGACGCCGTCGCAGCGATTTATCTATATATACAAATCCGTTTTTAGGGTTTTAAGTGTGTAACTTTAGAGTAAAAGAAAAGGACGAACCCTAGTTCGTTTAGCAGCTGTTAGGGATGATTTTAGGGCCTCAAAACCCTATTGTACTTCCTTCAATTCATGTTTTAATCAAGTAAGACTATCTTAATCATTCAATATGTCTTGTTGTGTGATTCTTATCTGTTCTTGCTTTATCTTTAACATGCTTGGCTAAACCTTCTATTGTGTTCATTTATGATTGTATGAAACCTAGAATGTAGATCTTAGTGGTGTTGCTTCTTGTGATGAATATGCATGTTAGGTCTTAGAAAACCAGCTTTTGTCTGTATCGTTGTTGATATGTCTAGGAAAACATGATTGTGTAGAAAGGATACCATCGGGTAACAGTCTTCATACTACCTTGCCCCTTAATATGGTTGATCCACTCTTAATATATTTCACATGCATTTAATATACTCTTAGGGGCCTTGTAATAGTCTTCATACTACCTTACTTGTGCGTTGCCTTAACGGAATATTAAATAGACGGCGGGTTCGTGTAATTCGTTCATGACTTAGGAAATAATTACATAGATCATCACAAGTGTGACAAAGCAACAACACTAGGAGAAGCAATCTAGGGAGTAATACATGATTAAATGAATACAATCTTTTATTATATTGTTATCACCATTAGCATAGTTTATTATTTAGTTTAATAGCTAAAACCAAACCAAATCTCTCAACCATATGATTTTACTGCTTTCTATAAAATATAAAAATACAAAAAGAATCTTCTCTCAACCCTTAGAATTCTGTTAGACCGTGATCAAGCCTTCCCAACCTATTCTCCAAGAGAATGATAACAACCCCCGAGTCTTACCTATACTACTACTACAACGGTTAGGAACTCTGCCTAGGGAGTTGTAAAACTTCTTGTAGAAGTTCCTTACGATAACCGCATCAAGTTTTTGGCGCCGCTGCATGGGGAATAGTTAGGTTTTGATCATTGTTTAACTTAGTTCCACTCGCTTGAATCCTTTCAAGTGAGACTTTAATTCTGCATATCAACTTTCTTGTAGTCTATCTTTTTTTTGTGCCCTTTGTTCGTAACATTTGTAAATTTGTAAATTATAATGAATAGGTGTGGTTATTCTAGCGTAGGTAGGTTTGATGTATTCTTCCGTTATAAACTCTTAATTTTTCAACAACATCAAGATGAATCTCTCTACGATTTGTAGACTCGTTTCAAAGATGTAATCCAAAAAGTCCCGAATCATGGCCTTAGTATATGGACCGTAATTGAAATCTTTCTTAAACATCTCAACTCATTATCTTGGCATATCATCAATTTGACAGCAGATGGGGATCTTAGGAAGTTTAGTGATATAGGAGCATGGTATGCCATAGAGGATTGTGCCCAATACGATAAAAAATGTAGCAACCCAACAAGCGTTATTTCTGATGAAACAATAGTAAATCTAAATGCTCAAATAGTTAGGGATGATATGGTTAGGGTACAGGTACCTAGGTGCATGGCATGGTTAAATTATGATGAGCATGTAGATAGCCTAAGTACGATGGATAATGAGGTAGGGGTTACAAGCCTTGAGAGTACCACACAAACCCTACCATTATTTGAGGAATACACATTGCCCGTAACTTACCTAGAAGAAGTAGAAAAGACTTCAGGGACCCCGATAGAGGTAGAACCTTTGAACGAAACAAAACTAGAGGAAGTAGGCTTGAATTGTAATCACAACACTCCTCTTAGTTCTAGGGAAGTTTCTAGTTTTGATGGACCGGAGCCTCAACCTTTACTCAATAGTCCATCCTTAGATGTAAGTCTATGAGACGTAATAGGCCCCGAACCACCCATCAAACCACATAGTCCGGATAGTTCTAGGATGAAGGTAGTAGATTATTTAACAACTCAAATACCGCCTTCACCTCACGTGGCAAATTCCCATCCTAAGGGTGTGTATAGTTATTATAACCCATGTATAAATAACCCTAAGAGACATTATGGATTTAAACCATGTTTATTAGGAAAAAGTGTATCCCTAAGTGTTGATATTTCAAATTGGGAGATGTTTGATGATGATTTGAGATTAGAATCTAAGGAAGTTTCTCCTCTAGGAGAAGAACTTAGTTTATTCGATAGGCCAAATAAAGTAGAGAGAGGTAGAATTCTAGAAGCACACCGTTTAGAGCCTATTCTTCAATAACAAATTTCTCAACGTATGGCTCCTTCTCATCATGATGGTATGTACGGTTACTATCACCCACACTTTAACTCAAGTGTAGGGGAACCTTCCCCTTTATCTATTAAATAAGGGTAGATTCAGGCTCGTGACTCGAACAAAAACAAGCGCTTATTGGGAGGTAACCCAATCTATTATTTTCCCGCATATTAGGAGTGTCTTGTGTTTTAATTCTTTATCGTTTGTTTATTATGTTTGAATTAGTTTGTAATCATGCTTTGTTTGTTTGTAACTTCGTCTTATTTGCAATCAAAGGTATTTTGCAACAAAATAAGTGTAGGGGAATTATCCGGTTTTTAGAACTAAATTCAAACGTTTGAAATAAATTGTTTAGATTAATTCGCGTCAGTTTCAAGTCATGTGAGTAAATTGTAAAATCTCAAGTTTTATGCAGCTATTTGTACAGGAATTAACCTATGGAATCAAGTGCAGGAAATTTTTCATTAAAAACAAAAATTTCATTTTCACAGAATGTGGAGACGGCGTCACGATTTACACGCGACGCCGTCACCACGACATCTGTGATGACGTCAGGATATTCCTGACAGCGTCAAATGCCCAGGTCTAGAAAACCTAAAGTTTTTAATTATTTTTGAAAATAAAACTTGCATAGCATTTAAAATATGTACCTTTCTGTTATAAACCTATAAAACCAATGAGTTTGACAATTCTCTCATCCTATCTTTACTGCTTTATAGAGTCAACCCTAATTTCACATTGTATATTTGTATATCGCACATTTTATGCTTGGTATAGTTGTCTTTGTCTTTGATTACATGTTATATTTGATGAGAAGAAGCTTGGAAATTCTTAGGAAGTTTCATTAGATGATTCTTGAAGGACGATTTAACCAGTTATCGCATGTTTCTTATCCATTATTGAGCAAACCAGGGGACTACTAGTTTCTTTTCCTTGTTTTCTTATCCCTTTATTCATTTTTACGGGTACTTCTATAGAACATTGGGGACACTGTTCAACTTAAGTGTAGGGGGGAAAATAAGCCTTAGAAACTATTCTTTTTTTTCCATTTTCTTTGTCCTTAAAATGATAGGTAATATATCGAAACATAGCATAAGAGGTCATTTTGACCAAAATTTAAATTTTTTATGACACATACCGACGAAAACCGAGTATTATTAGCGTCTCATGGATAGGAATGTGTATGACTAGCACAAAAACCCTCAGAATTCCACCCTAAAAATGTGAGGTTCGCCTTTAGATCTTTAGGAATTCGGGTATCCATTATTGATACCCATGATAGTTTATACCTTTACCTTTCTCGAGTTAAGGAGTGAGCAGTCATATGTATCTATTTCGTCGTTACGGATGTGTACGTGTGGTCTTTGTTGCCTTTTCTAGAGTATTGAGATCGGTAATAAATTATATGAGTGTACCGGTAGTATATTAAATTCTAGAACTTGTTTTTGTGATGCATTCTGAAACCGCATAGTAAGTATTAGGATTTGCTTCATAAGAGGCATTAGGATTAACCCATGTTTTAAACCTGTAATTGTTATGATGGTCACATCGGCCATATAACTATCCCGCACCCTTACCATTCATTCATCTTTAGTGCAGGATAACCCTAATATAACCCTCCGAGCCTATCTTTTTTCACGGTTCTCATAATTTTCTAGTGGATTCCAGACTATTAATGAAAAGAAAAAGAAAGAGATTGATGTAGAGTTGTGTAGAGTTTGTATATCTTTGTCTGAGTCTTGGCTTAGCAACCAAACCAACATGTATTCGTGTAAATAATTAGTTAACCCTTCCACTCCAAATTTACCCAAAGCCACCCAAATGCATCCCATCCATTTCTGTTTCCATTATATGTTATCTTACACCTACACCCCCACAACCCTTTGAAAAGACCTCTTAGATAGTAATGAATAATGCTTGCGCCCAGCGGTGGAGGTTTGATCCTTTACCAAGCCTATGGTAGTTTATATGCTATGACAGGTAATGAGTGTTGATTTTTTGTTTTCCCTTTATGTTATAATTTATTATACACCCGAGAGAAAGAGAGAATCCCAAACACTTATATGAGGTGCTAGTGCATGCTTTTCGTGCTTTTAATTACGAGGTCTAGAAGGTTGTGTTGTAAAATACTTTTAAAAAGTAGGTTAAATGACCCTCATATTGTTATTGTCTAGGTAGAAAAACCTATTTGCTTGAGAACAAGAAAATCCCAAGTGTAGGGGTATTTGATGAGGTGTCATTTTATATACTTTTTGAGGTCGTTTAACCCCCTAAATCATGCATTTATGCCCAAAATAGGTACTTAATCATTCTTTTTCAGGTATTTAGCATTTGGAAGGCATTTGGAAGAAATACACGTGACTTGGGCTCATTTGAAGAAAAAGCGGACAAGACTACGGACCTACACCAACATCTCTCAAAATTATGTTCTCAGCGGCTAGAGACGGCGTCACCAGTTCTACACGACGCCGTCACAACCCACTTCGTGATGGCATCACAACCTTTCATGACGACGTCAGCTCACACGACCCAGCCCAAGATATAGAATATTCTCTTTCACGACGGTGTCACGATTAAAATGCGACGCCGTCGCAACGATTTATCTATATATACAAATCCGTTTTTTAGGATTTTAAGTGTGTAACTTTAGAGTAAAAGAAAGGGATAAACCCTAGTTCGTTTAGCAACTGTTAGGGATGATTTTAAGGCCTCAAAACTCTATTATACTTTCTTCAATTCATGTTTTAATCAAGTAAGACTATCTTAATCATTCAATATGTCTTGTTGTGTGATTCTTATTTCTTCTTGCTTTATCTTTAACATGCTTGGCTAAACCTTCTATTGTGTTCATTTATGATTGTATGAAACTTAGAATGTAGATCTTGGTGATGTTGCTTCTTGTGATGGATGTGCATGTTAGGCTTTAGAAAACCAGCTTTTGTCTGTATCGCTGTTGATATGTCTAGGGAAACATGATTGTGTAGAAATGATTCCATCGGGTAACAGTTTTCATACTACCTTGCCCCCTAATATGGTTGATCCACTTTTAATATATTTCATATGCATTTAATATACTCTTAGGGGCCTTGTAATAGTCTTCATACTACCTTACTTGCGCGTTGCCTTAACGGAATATTAAAAAGACGACGGGTTTGTGTAATTCGTTCATGACTTAGGAAATAATTACATAGATCATCACAAGTGTGATAAAGCAACAACACTAGAAGAAGCAATCTAGGGAGTAGTACATGATTAAATGAATACAATCTTTTATTATATTGTTATCACCATTAGCATAGTTTATTATTTAGTTTAATAGCTAAAACCAAACCAAATCTCTCAACCATATGATTTTACTGCTTTCTATAAAATATAAAAATACAAAAAGAATCTTCTCTCAACCCCTAGAATTCTGTTAGACCATGATCAAGCCTTCCCAACCTATTCCCTTAGTGAACGAAAACAACCCTCGAGTCTTGCCTATACTACGGTTAGGTACTCTGCCAAGGGAGTTGTAAAACTTCTTGTAGAAGTCCCTTACGACAACCGCATCAAGCAGCAGTTCCGAACAACCAATAAATATCAAGATGCTAAATGGGAATGATAGTACATCCGTACACACATGGTACGAACAAGGAATGCTAAAATGACAGTTAGATATTTTAAACATATAATCGAGCAAACAAACAAACCCAATAATCATAATAATAGTAATTACAGGTATCCGGGTTATCCGCAAACGTTAGATAGAAAGGAAACTTACTATCTATGCAACTAAGCCTAACATAATCGCTCATTAGGTTAAGGGAAGAATTCTCTAGCCATACAACCATCTCTATCGTGATTGCACACATCACAATATCTTACACTATCATCTAACAAGCAAACACTGATAATTATAATTGCATCCTTTCACACGCGTACTTTCTTCAAATACTACTCATCTCAAAGATAACACACATATAAATACATATACCACATTGCACATCTTACTCGACTCCATAAAATGATGCTCCATCAACGCAATATTTATTTATATAAAGATAAAATCGAAAAAAACTAAAAGAAACGAAGGTTTCGAAGTGCTCAAAAATACGTAATATCCAAAAGGAATCATCGATAGCAACGTGTCGAGGTAAAATACGGGATAAACTTATGCTGGGCCTCGCTTGGGTTTGACTTTGCTTTCGCAAGAGTCACCCGACTCCGCGGGTCCAGGCCTGCTACCAGCATCCGACAGGAGATCTAAGTTGATCTCCTTCTCCGACTCTTCTAACTACCCTTCCTCTTTCAGTTTCTCAAGAGGCTCCTCCTCGATTGGCTCTTTTTCTGGATCTTCTGATATCAAATATCCCGTAGGTCGAATTAAAACTCAAAAAAAAACAAGAAAACAAAACGCCTAGATAGCTAAACATATAGATCCTATGATGCAGCTATATGAAGGACTCCTATGTTATATTCGAGGTTAAACCACCTACTTCTTTATAACCAATGGCTCTGATACCGATCTGTCACACCCGGCCAAGGCAGAAACGTGAGGCATAACACAATAGGCATCATCACAACACATTGATGTCAACAATAGAGAATAACTAGAATGCATTAAATTAAAACCAAAGTGTTATGACGACACCTAACACAAGAGGGGTCTTGTATTGAGGTTAATCGCAACACAACAATATATAGACATAAATAAATCCCAACATAACATCATCATTATTCAAAATATCCGAAATACGAAAGTATGAAATGAAAACTCTCGCAGAAAAGACTCCACATGCAAGATCCTAAGGTCTCGCTAGCCACGGATCTTAACTTCCTTATCTTGACTAGTCTCACTTATAAATGATACTTTAAAACGTCAACATAATGTTGGTGAGTGGTATGTGCTTAATTACACATACCATTTTCCATTCTAAACGATCTTAAACGTCTAAAAACGTACCAAAAATACATT